>CABHPR010153033.1:7665-45141 GCA_902168415.1 Peromyscus melanophrys
GAGAGAGAGAGAGAGAGAGAGAGAGAGAGAGAGAGAGAGAGAGCGAGCAGTATAGCTGGGGCTCTAAGGAGAATTCAGGGGTCCTTGATAGGATTCAGATGATGGCAGAGGTTCTACAATGTGTGGCTGAAGACTGACTAGCCATCATCATAGAATGTGCTGCTGTCAGGACACCTCTGAGTCAGCTATAAGGGTTGGAGGGCAAGGAGGCCACCTCTGGGTCAGCTATGAGGGTTGGAGGACAAGAATATAGAAAAGCAACTAATGTTAGTACTAGGAACCAAATTGCTTAGTTTTGGGAATTGTCACTATTCAACAAAAATGAACGAGCATTACAAAATGGTAAGAATATGGCCATTTATAATTCCAGAAACTTCTTCATGACTTGAGTAGAACTCTTTACCAATTTCTTTCAAGTGTTAAAAGGTGTGAAAGCACTGGGCGATTGGTGGCGCATGCCTTTAATCCCAGCACTCGGGAGGCAGAGGCAGGCGGATCTCTGTGAGTTCGAGTCCAGCCTGGGCTACTGAGTGAGTTCCAGGACAGGCTCCAAAGCTACACAGAGAAACCCTGTCTCGAAAAACAAAAAAAAAAAAAAAAAAGGTGTGAAAGAGGTGAAAATTCAAATGTAGTTATCTATTTTAAATAAAACGTACAGAAAACAAGGAAACACCTAAAGAAAGAGGTCTACTGATATCCATGCTGTAAGTGTTACAGGTCTAAAGGGAAAGGTATCCTGGTAATCAGAAGCCAAGGAATGTCTATAGCTCAGAAGGGAAAGGTATCCTAGCAGTCGGAAGCCAAGCAATACCTGTAAGTGTTATGGCTCTGAAGAGAAAGGTATCCTGGTAGTTGGAAGCTAAGGAATACCTACAGTTTGGATGGAAAAGGTATCCTGGCAGTTGGAAGCCAAGGAATACCTATAGCTCTGAAAGGAAAGGTATCTCAACAGAAGTGTTGCAGCTCTGTTCCAGTGGGAGATGGTTTGTTTCCCCAGGAAAGTGATACAGTCCTTGCTTTGGAAAATATTTCCCTCGTGCAAATGTAACAACTTTGCTCCAGAAGGGGAGGGTTTCCCCTGGGAGGTTGTCACAGCTCTACTTGCTCTGCTCTGGAGAAATGTTAGAGCTCTGCTCAGGTTTCTTGGAGTGTGACAATTCTGCTCCAGCAAGGCGAAGTTTTCCCAGCCACAGTGTTACAGTTCTGCTCTGCTCTGGCAAGAGCTGTTACATCTCTGCCCACTCTGTTCTGGTGGAAGAAAGCCGTTACAACAAACAACTTTCAAGAGGTTTATTGGGAGAGAGGAATTCAGGAGAGTGCCTGCTTCTGCCAAGGTGGAAAAAGGGCAGCTCCAAACTGAACAGGTACAGTGTAACCCAAATTGCTAAAAGGTCTTATTAATAAAAACCCAGAGCCAGGTATTGGGGTGAAAGCTGAAAAATCAGAGAAGCAGAACAAGCTGCAGCCAACCTCACCTTGCCAACTCCTCAGCCAGTCCTGTTTCCATGAATCCTCAGACTGGAAGCCTCTGAGTCCTCACCCCTGAGGGTCTCAGTTGAACTGCTGCTAAAAGCCTCTAGTTCCTGGCCCTCACGCCTTATATACCTTTCTGGTTCCTGCCATCACTTCCTGGGATTAAAGGGGTGTGTCCTTCCCAAGCAGGGACATGAGATCTCAAATGCTGGGATTAAAGGCATGTGCCACCATGCCTGGCTCTGTTTCTGGTGTGGCCTTGAACTCACAGAGATCCAGAGGGATCTCTGCCTCCCTAGTGGTAGGATTAAGGGTGTGTGCCACTGTCTGGCCTCTATGTCTAATCTAGTGACTGGCTCTGTCCTCTGATTCCAAGATAAGGTTTATTTGTTAAAGCACAAATAAAATACCACCACATTGGTATTTTATATAAATATATAAAGCCTCTTAGGGCTGGGGCTTTCCAAGGTGGAGATT
The DNA here is from genome assembly GCA_902168415.1 of Peromyscus melanophrys. Classification (NCBI taxonomy): domain Eukaryota; kingdom Metazoa; phylum Chordata; class Mammalia; order Rodentia; family Cricetidae; genus Peromyscus; species Peromyscus melanophrys. The sequence continues at coordinate 9,616 of CABHPR010153033.1, forward strand.
TTCAGAGTGGATTGGTAGGATCTCAATTCCTGAGCTTGGGACAAGTTTAGAGATTGGTTGGATTTTGTGCTCTGGGATTGTTTGGTTTTCTTGCTTAGGGATTGGTTGGATTTCAATTCCTGAACTTGTTAGGAGCAGAGTGTGCTTCCTTGGCTCTGGTCTCAGGGCCAGGATGTTCTTTTGGTGTCCCCCTTTAATCTACATTCCCCTTTCTTGTTTATAATTAATCAACAACCAGGGGTTGGAAAGGGGGGGCATTATCATTAGACTACTTCCTGTTGAATGGAGGCATCAAAGTTCTTGGGGAACAATCCTGATCTTTGTTGTCAGGATGTAAGCAGGTGCTGCAGGTATCTGGCTCCATAGCCAGGGGTTGGTAAACCTGTAATAGAAAGTGGTTAAAAGTCTGGTTATAAATCTTTTGGATCAAATATTGAAGAAATCTGGACAAGAAGTTTATGAGGCAGGGCACAATTAGTAGGATTAAGAAACAGAAGAGAAGAGGAGTTAAGAAGGGCAGCATCCAGTTCCATATCTGACTATCAGTGATCCACTGGCCAGAGGTATCAAGCTGTTTCTGTTTTTGAAGATTCATCTTAAGTTGTTGGATCTTGTCTTTCACTATACCTGATTAGTTAACATAGAAACAATATTCCTCCCTGAGGATGAGACAAGGACCACCTGAAACCTCCAACCATATCTCTCAATGTTAAGATGAAAAGAACTAGAGATAACTTAGCTTCTGGAACTCAATTCTTTTTCTTTTTCTTTGTTTTTTCAAGACAGGGTTTCTCTGTGTAGTTTTGGTGCCTGTCCTGGATCTCACTCTGTAGACCAGGTTGGCCTCGAACTCACAGAGATCTGCCTGGCTCTGCCTTCTGAGTGCTGAGATTAAAGGCGCACGACACCACCACCTGGCTCAATTGTTTTTCTTAATCATTAACCCAAGCCACAGTCAGGATAGCTCCTCAAGAGAGACTAGCTGTTGATATTTTCTTGTTATTATAAAAGCATAGGATAATCAGACTACAACCCACAACTCCAGAGAAGCAAGGAAACAAAGAGAACCCTAAGAGAAACGCATCCATCGCCCTGGGATGGGGAAACAGATGAAATCTCCAGAGTAAACTGGGGGTGAGAGGGGCAACAGAGGAGAGGGGACGAGGAATGAGAACATGAGGGATAGTCAAGCTGGGGGAGGGATGGAGTGGGAGAACAATGAAAGAGATATCTTGATAGAGGTAGACATTATGGGGTTAGGGAGAAATCTGGTGCTAGGGAAATTCCCAGGAATCTACAAAGATGACCCCAGCTTAGACTACTAGCTTTAGTGGAGAGGGTGCCTGAATTGGCCTACCCTGGTAATCAGATTGGTGAATAGCCTAACTGTCATCATAGAGCCTTCATCCAGTAACTGATGGAAGCAGATGCAGAGATCCACAGCCAAACACCAGGCTGAGCTCCAGGAATCCAATTGAAGAGAGGGAAGAGGGACTATATGAGCAAGGTGGGATCAAAATACGATGGGGGAAATCTCAGAGACAATTGAACCAAGCTCGTGGGAACTCCTGAACTTCAGACCAACAGCTTTGGAACCTGCATGGGAACAGACTAAGCCCTCTGCTTGTGGCTGACTGTTGTGTAGCTTGGCCTGTTTGAGGGGCTCTGGCTTTCTGGAGCCCATTACCTGTGGTGGGATGCCTTACTCATCTCTCCTCCTGCTCCCTCCCCTGAGACTTCCTCTCGACCCACCCACCATCCCTTCCTCCAAAAGGGTAAGGCCTACCATGGGGAGTCAGCAAAGCTGACTCTTTCACCATATAGTCACATCTCTTCCCTCACATAGATCTCTCCTACATACATGTTTCTTTTCTATACAACTACGTCTTCTATGTCTCTCTACCCACTCAGCTACATCTGTCTTTCAGCACACACACACACACACACACACACACACACACACACACACACACACACCGCACAGGTCTTTACACAGTTCCTTCACATTCCCCCTCTCTCAGCCAAACTCTGCACCAACATGACTTGCATTTTCAGGGTCACAAAGAATTTCTTTTCTTTTCTTTCTTTTTTTTTTGGTTTTTCGAGACAGGGTTTCTCTGTGTAGCTTTGCGCCTTTCCTGGAGCTCACTTGGTAGCCCAGGCTGGCCTCGAACTCACAGAGATCCGCCTGCCTCTGCCTCCCGAGTGCTGGGATTAAAGGCGTGCGCCACCAACCCCCGGCAAGAATTTCTTGAGTAAACAATCAGAGATAGAGCCAAACTGATATACATAAGGAATCACATGGTTTCTCTCAGGCTAGGAAGATCACGATGATAGGTCAGTGAGTAATGATTGGCCAAGCATGTAGCCTGAGTGGTTAGCATTCTCAGACAGAGAATGACATTGAAATTTAGGACTAAACAATAACAACTATTTGGTTGAAGCTTGAGTGGTTGGGGTAAATTCAGAAAGAGAATTACTGCAGGGGTTATGTCTGCCAATGTTGCTTCAAGTCTGACCTTGATTCAGCAATAAACACCTGGCACTTCTGTTTGTGTATTCTCTGCGGGGGCAGATAGTCTGTTTTTTAATTTGTTCTGAAATCTAAAACCAGCTGTCTTTGTGACTGAGAATGCTGCTACTTTTCTTTGTCAGTTATGAAAAATATTCTAGTATTATAAGAATTATACAGCTTAAGCAGAGATCATCTTCCTGACCATCCACAGCTATATGAGTGCCCAAAGATGTAAAACACTCTACCAGTGTACCATGGAAAGAATCCCATAGCTATTCTTTTAAGGGAGCTATGTGGTGGGGTATGAGGAAGTTACAGTCAGAAAACAACTAGTTTTCACAGCCAGTGATCCCATGGACTTGCCTAGTGGGGTTCCCCAACAAAAAGTTATTTGTCTGGTGGGTTGACCTGTTAAATGCTAGATGTCACCTGCTGCATACTCCCATAGTCCTTGGCACGAATGATTCTGAGATCCTGTCTCCATCAGCATTGTATTCCTGTCTTCACCTCCCGATTGTGCTGGGATTAAAGGTGTGAGCCTCCCATGTGCTGGGATCAAAGGCATGATCCTCCCAAGAGCTTTGACTAAAGGGATGTGTAGCAGGAGTCTTAAAAGTTCTTATTAATAAAGTCAAACCTAAGCCAGTTATTGGGGTGAACACTGGAAGGTCAGAGAGACAGAATAAGCCACAGCTATCTCACCTCGCCAGATCCTCAGCTGGTCTTGTTTCCTCAGACTGGAAGCCTCTATGTCCTCATATCCGAATGACTCTCAGCTGAACTGCTGCTAGAAGCCTGAAAGCTTAACCAGGCCAAATGCCTCTCCAGGCCAAATGCCTCTCCAGGGCAAATGCCTCTAGTTTCTGGTCCTCACGCCTTATAAACCTTTCTGCTTTCTACCACCACTCCCTGGGATTGAAGGTGTGGCTTTCTGGGATTAAAGGTGTGTATCACCGTGCCTGGCCGTTTCCAATGTGGCCTTGAACTCACAGAGATCCAGAGGGATTTCTGTCTCTGGAATGCTAGGATTAAAGGCGTGTGCTACCACTGCCTATCCTCATGTTTAATATTGTGGCTGTTCTGTCTCTGACCCCAGATAAGTTTATTAAGGTACACAATATTTTGGGGAACACAATACCACCACATGGGTGCACTACCACTTCCTGGCTTTATGGTTAACTAGTGGCTAGCTCTGCCCACTGATCTCAAAGCAAGCTTTATTTGTCAGACCACAAACAAAATATCACACAAAATTTCCCCCTTTTTCTCTAAATATAATAAGGACAGTAATTGTAGGCCGGAATTATATTAACAAAGTTTTGTCAATTTGCATTTGACAAATTCAGAGAAAGTACTCCATTATCTATCCTATCTTGGTGAGTCCAAAGTGTTGTACCTAATTCACCTTCTATCCTAACTTGCATTTCCAACCCAAAACTATCTTTTGATATTTCCCAACCTTATACAATTTGCACCTGTTTTGTTAGTGCCTTTTCTGGATTTGTTAAAAAGGAAAACTGTAACTATCTGGTCTTCAATTCCATCAGAGATCTGAGAAGGCGTTTCCCCTATGGTGATATGGAATGACTGAACCAAGTTAGACATGTGTGCCTGTGAGAGGCCCCCAAAGGTGTTTCCCAATTGCAAAGGGTGACCCTGTCTTTCCCTTGTTAATCTACATTCATTGGTCCAATGTCTGCCTTTGCCACACCTTCTGCATACTCCAGAAGTTCTGGAGTATTCTGTTTGGAAAGCCTTTGATCCCAGCACATGGGAGGCTCACACCTTTAATCCCAGCACAATCGGGAGGTGAAGACAGGAATATAATGCTGATGGAGAATTTCTAGAAACATTCTTTCTAGGAATGCTCTGTCCACAATCCCTTTTTGGTGACTTTTTTTTGCCACAAGTAAAAACCTGATGTTTTGATTTTTCTTAAAGCCTCTGGAAATCTCCTTTCCTATTTAAGAATCATCACGGTTCTGAAATTCAGTATTGATATAGTCTTAGGGATGAGGGATATTAACTTGGAGGCACCATGGTTTGAAAGTCTGGGCTACCAATGTCTCAACACAATGCTTTGTATACTTTGGATGGAGAAACAGAGACACAGGCCTACTGAGGCAAAAGTGATGGTAGTAGCTTCCGTTGCACATTTCTGCCATATCTGCAAAGGAATGGCACCTGTGGCTGTACGGAGGTATGGGTAGACATCAAGCACTCTGCCCTGACTTCATGGAAGAGCTGGCCGCTGAACTCAGGAGAGATGGCCCCACCCCTCACATGTGGCTTGAAATTGCTGGCACTGATTGTCTGGTTATAGGAGAGCTGTCTGTGCTGCTTGCCTGATGGTGGTAGTTCCAGTGGCCTGGACTGACTAGCTCAGCTACCACCCAGGTCCATATCCTGGGACTTGGGTTGGGACAGCCCAGCATCTACCCCATCTGTTATCTGATGGAGTGCATGTAGGGATTGGTCCTCTGGAATGATAGCTGCAGAATCTCCATGACTCAGGACAACAGCAAGGTATTCAAGAAGAATTTCAATGAGGCCCAGTGATGATGCTGGGCCAGGTGCCAGAGGGCTTGAATCAGACCTATGATTCATTGTAATGGACACTTGCAGATGGGGCTGACTGTACCAAAGAGTGTCCTTCATGACACATTGCAGCTCCCAACGCCTCTAGGAAGAATGAAGAGGTGAAGGAGAGGAGGTCAAAATGGAGGAGCAAGGTGGTTTCCTTGTTTGTTTTGTTTTGTTTTTAACTAATGTTTTGGGGTGGTCTCTTTGTTTGGGATCTGCGACCAAGTTCCTGGACTGGTGGCAGTCCTGTGAAAACAAATGGTTTATTTGAAGTACATCTAAGCACCTGTCTGTGTCAAACCGGCTCTCTCTTACTTCCTGAATCTAACAACTATGTGTCACTTTTCTGAGTGAGATGAAAATTAAAATCTCTTTGGGATTTCCAAGGTATTTTCGATTGAAAACTATGTCTGCAGTGGTTTAAAAGCACAGAGATCATGCTGTTTGAAGCACGATCTTATTGACTATACAATGGTATTATACTAAGAGAGGAAAATGTTGTCTCTACAGTTGTCTTTCAAATCCTTTACACTCCGTGGCATGGAAAATGTACTGGCATGAGATAATCTGGTAACCAGGAAACCTCACTCAAATTAATGCCAAGGTAACTATGCCAAAGGACCCTTAGAGAAACAATTTTTCAGTATTTTACAGGAAGTCTTTGAGAATGGACAATTAAAATACACCTTCCATATTTCTGAAAAGAACACATTGTATGGGTATTTGGATGGGTTTACAGTCTGAATAAAATCTTTAAAAGCAGAAATCTCAGGATGGTGTTATGAAAAAATTAGAGTTCATGGGAATGAGTCCAGAATGAAATGTCTCACACTGCCAGTAAACTCCCTTTTTGAGGTGGTGACCCACACCCTCAAAGGTCTACATGTCCCCGGTTGTGAATACATCACAACTAGAGTAGAATCATATCAGCCAGAACCATGATACCTTTGCAGTTTCCCTCATGATTGCAGTATTAGAGCTGAACAGATTACTCCAGTAGTTGACTCTGAGCATCTGCACAAAGGCTGCACACACTCTGTGCCTCTCCTCTCACTCTGTGTCTCTCTTCTTGACACTCTGTGTCAAGTCCAACTGGAATCTAAAACCTGTTTCATTCTTTGAGATGACCAGCCCCACCCAAGTCCACCAGAAAGGAACCATCCAAGAGACCATGGCAAAACTCAGACATGTGTCCTGAGGGGCTGTCTGATAGAAAGAAGAAAACTTCACATGATTGCTCACAGTTGCATCAAAAGGTCATTAGAGGAGAAAGAATTTAGGAAATGACGTGAATAAAACAATTCCATAAATTTCAAAAAGACCTAGTAGCTTCTAGAGAAGAAGGATAATTAGGAGTGAATATTTGTTCATCATTCCAAAGTCACCTCTAACATCCACAGAACTTTATAGGAAATTACTAAGCAAAATAAAACTTGACCATAACCCTTTTTCTCATTCCCCTAAACTCTATTAAAACAATGGATATGCAGATATTCCATAAAATCTGAGGTTAGCCATTTTTGGAGTCTAGATTTTAAAACATTCATGGAACCTGATCTCATAATTTCATTCCCCTTTAATGCCTAAGAATGTCTCCAAAGGAAAAAAAATTACTCACCCATCTCACTCAGCCACACCTGAAGATACATGTAGAAACCTAGAAAGATGCCAATTCGGGAAGGAATTTCCCATAATGTTCCTGTAACTACTGGCTTTTGATTTTTTTCTCTTTTTTCAGGTATAGTTAGGAATAGCCTCATTCATTCCTGGTGGAAGTCTGATGGAAGTCTCTCATATCATTGCATGATTTTAAATAGTACTGTGCATATCATAGCCTAGAGATGTGTTAGGTAATATATGTGGACTCTTGTTAATTTCTTCAATGGTAGAATCAATGTCATCACTTGTAATTTTTTTGGATGTATCCTGCCCACAGGCATAGGAAACATTAAATTTTGTAATAATTAGTGTTGATCATATACAGTGATAATTAGATATTGGATAGTTTTCTTTTGAAAAATATTCTGAAAGCATACTCTGTAAGGTGCTATGAAAACATTAGGTCTTCTGAAGCTAATTAGAATAGGATGTGTCATGAAGGTGACTCTCAGAAATAAGATCAGTGGCCCTGGGAAATTTCAGAGAGATGCCACTTTAACATGCTCACTGTTAAAGTATGTTGTCAGAAGATTGTCTGCCATCTGTTGACCAAGACACATGTTGACACCAAAGTGTAGATCTGTTCTTGCCTCAGTCCCATATTTTCTGTCCATGGAATAATATGAAAACTGTATCATTGTTGTTTAAGGCATTTGGTTGACCAGTAACATGTCTTCTCTTCCACTCTCACTGATGTTGGAGCACTTATTCCAGAGAAATTATCGACAATACCTTTTGCTTTACATACTTAAGACTATGTATGTAAAGCATACTTATTAGTCAATTTACATAAGTTTTCCATCCTTTAGTCTCTGAGATGAAGGTGATATGATCATGTGGGTTTCTTTTCATGTGTGTTTTTCAATTCACTATGCAAAAACTGTATGGAGAATTTTCATACCTGCATTAATTAGGGTTGTTGGCCTATCTTTTCTAATCTCTCTCAGGAAACAGTGCTAATATTCATATGGGAACACAAAAGACCAAAGATAATCAAAGCAATCATAATCAATAAAATATTTCTGGTGATATCATCATCCCAAATTTTAAGTTATGTCCCAGAATTATAATAATCAAATAGCACATACCAGCACAAAAACAAGACACCTTGACCAATGGACCAATATTGTGTACCACATACCATTCCATAGTCCTTCAGCCACTTGATTTAGACAAAAATGAGTGGGTGAGAATGTGAGGAGGATATTAGATTTGGAGGAGGGATAATCATTACCAAAATATATTATATAAAATTATTTTTTAAAAATAATTACACATTGAATAAAAGGTTCACCTCCAACTCTTGGTGCTGGGCATACTGAAAAGCTAGCCATTTGCAGAAGAATGAACTAGATCCTTACCTCTCACTCTATTGTACAAGCTCAACCTTAAATGGATCAAGGACCTCAATATAACACCTGAATATGATAGAAGGGAAAGTATGGGACATTTTCCAAATTAGAGCCACACTAAGGGAATTTCTGAAAAGCCTGTGCAATCAATAACTGCGTATAATTAATAAATGCTAATGAAGTCAGGGAGGAAGGGAATATTTCTTTTGATTTCTATCTTTTAATTTGGTTATTTTGCTTGAGTTTGAAAACTATTAATTTTCAAATCAGTCTAAAATCCTGCATTTGCATAAGGAAATCTAAAGGGGATCTGAAATGAGTGGCAAGCGTCTCACATCTGTGAAATTAAAAAAGGAATGAATACAGACCTGGAGCGGCACCACACAGGCTCCACAGAATCAAAATGTCTGATTGTGGGCTTCCAAGTGACTGTCCTCTCCAGAAGTAGCCATGGCTGTCGTGCAACATGGCAAAATTTGGGGTCCAATTTTCAGAGAAAAGTGAGGGCACTGATGAACTTAATACAAATGTTGGAAAATTGTAACACAAATATGCATACTCTGTTATTCAGTAACTCTCATTTTTTTTCAAAGTGAAAATTACCATAGAAGGAAAATGAGCCTCTGAAATCCTTTGGAACAAAACATTTCTATTGTGACTGTAGATATGGCTCACAAGTTAAGAGCACAGGCTTCTCTAGCAGAGGACCTGGGTCTAATTGCCAACACCTTCATGGTGGCTCATTGTGAGAAACCTCCAAAACAACAGGACAAGAGATTTGTGACCTCTATTCCTTTTGATCATAGATCTGTTCTTGGAATGTGCTTTTGTGCCCCTGTGTTGTTAAATAGGATTGGGTTTACTTTAAATTACACACACACACACACACACACACACACACACACACACACACACACTGCTGCTCGGTTTTTTATTCAAAATATTTACAAGCAGGAATTGTCCTTGTGATTTCATAAAGCATAAACATGTGAACTTTGCTCATGACCTTGCCTAACTCTCAGAAGAACCTCAGAGTATAAATTGTCTGATACCCAGAATGAAGATGGCTGTTGCATGATGCTTTATTCTGCCTCATTTTAGGCTCCATTCTCCCAGGTCCAGGCTGCCAAGTAGAAAAGTAAACAAGTAGGGATAAGAATCAGATCTGAAGTCTACTACAAGTTAAGAGAGAGGAGATCCTCACAGTAGGTGGAGAGTGAGAATAATGGGGCAGGAACCATGGGAGGTTTGACTTCTGTCAATCATGTGCATCATTTCTTAAAGAAAGGAAGAAGACAAGTATCAAAATCACTGCTATTAGATTGCATGTAAAGAGTTTGTGATTATAATCCCTGGTTTCCAGAGGAAGGAACTTCAGATGAAGAATTATGAGACAGAGTCCAAAAAAATATTGAAAAGTGATATAAAGAAAAGGAAAGATCCATGTTCAATTTTAGGTTAATTGAGTATTGATTTGGACTGTTATCAAAGTATGTAAGGGAGTTAAGGAGGTTACTAATCATGAGGAAGAAATGGCTAACTCCCTGCATGATAGTAAATTGGACAATCAAATCTTAAAATTGCTAAAATATACCAAAAAAAGGAAATTGCCATAATAACAATAAATTCACAGAATTAGCGATTTAAAGTAAAATTTGTGACAGCTTCAGCTTATAATCATCTCTCTTTCCTTACAAGCTGCCACTTAATTAAGGGCTCCTATTGTTCTTTGTTCCTGAGGGAGAATTTGGTAGTTCAGATAAAACTGTAGCTTTAAGCACCTCATTGAAGGAAAATGCTAAACTATTATCACATTTAAAATAAGAGGAAAAACTTTTACAGGATTGGTTGATGCTGGAGCTGATGTCTGTATTATAACTATAGAAAAATGGTCAATGTATGGCCTATCGTGGGGGTAAATTCAACCCTGATAGGATTTCAAAATATGAGTGCTAATTGAATCAAAGTGCTATAAAATTATAATACATAGGTCTAGAAGGCATAACGACAGTCCTACAGCCTTATGTAAGTCATGTTACAACTATTTGTCTTTGGGGATGAGAATATGAGGGAACAGTATGGTCGTGAGCTGGGGGAGGGATGGAGTGGGAGAGCAATGAAAGAGATATCTCAATAGAGGGAGACATTATGTGGTCAGGGAGAAACCTGGTGCTAGGGAAAATCCTAGGAATCCACAAGGACGACCCCAGATTAGACTACTAGCAACAGTGGTGAGGGTGCCTGACCTGGCCTACCCTGGTAATCAGATTGGTGAATACCCTAACTGTCATCACAGAGCCTTCATCCAGTAACTGATGGAAGCAGATGCAAAGATCCACAGCCAAATACCAGGCCAAGCTCTGGGAGTCCAGTTGAAGAGAGGGAAGAGAGATTACATGAGTGGAGGTGGGGTGGGGTGTCAAGATCATGACGAATAAATCTATAGAGACAACTGAACCAAGATCAAAGGAACTCACAAACTTTAGACAGACAACTGTGCAACCTGCATGGGACCTGACTGGACCCTCTGCATACGAGACAGTTGTGAGCTGAGTCTATTTGAGGGGCCCCTGGCAGTGTGATCAGGATCCACCCTGGTACATGATCTGGCTTTCTAGATCCCATTACCTATGGTCAGACACCTTGCTCAGCCCTGATGAAGTGGGGAGGGGCTTGGTCCTGCCTTAATTGAATGTACCAGGCTTAGTGTCCCTCCATGGGAGAATTTACCCTATTGGAGGAGGGGATGAGGGGAGGGGGGAAGTGGGAGGAGGGGTGAGAGGGAGATCTGTGGTTGGTAAGTAAAATGAATAAAAAAATAAAAGTCGTGATATTTTATTGACTTGTGGAATGTTATTGCCACCATGTGGCTGATGGAAGCTTTACAGTCTGGTTTATCTATGCCCAGAACTATTCCTACATTGACTTTTCATAGTGTTGTATTGAAAGGATTGTTTTCATGTCATACATATTCACACTGACAAATGAATAATCTATTTAGAACTCTAGAAGGAGAGGTGGCATTATACAGAGCCTGCATGTTTTCTACAGATGCAAAGAAAAAACTACAGCTGTTTAAATTCATATTAAAAGAGACATTTGTGTATCTAGAGAATCCTTCACCACTATTAAACTTACTTATTTTACCCACTAAATTGTCTCTACAGGTACTACAGCAAAAGAGGATAAACCTTTAGGATGGACTTATTTACACCATAAAGGATATAAAATACTAACTGCTTACCTTACTCTTCTTGCTCAATTAGAAAATCAGGGGAAGACCTGAAGTCAACAATTATTTGGATTTAATCCTTGCTGTATTATATTACCATTAATTAATGAACAGGTGTTAAAAGTGTTACAGATCTGTATTATTTTCAAATTTCATTTGCAGATTATTATGGAAGGATATGGAATCACCGAGTAGGCAAGCTATGAAATTTTCTCATACAAATTAAATTTGTGATTACAAAAACTGTCCAAACTTGCCGGGCGGTGGTGGCGCACGCCTTTAATCCCAGCACTCGGGAGGCAGAACCAGGCGGATCTCTGTGAGTTCGAGGCCAGCCTGGGCTACCAAGTGAGTTCTAGGAAAGGCGCAAAGCTGCACAGAAAAACCCTGTCTCGAAAAACAAAACAAAACAAAACAAAAAAACAAAACTGTCCAAACTTTTCCAATTCCACAGGCAGATACTGCTAATCTTATTGGGTGATAAGAAGACTACTAACACAATTTTTAGCCAAATTTGAAGCAAGCTTAATTTTGCTTTGGGTCCATCAAAGAGATGGCCAGCAACTGCCTCCTAAGTTGGGTTGAAGAGAGCAGCCCTCGGTCCATTATTTGACCTCCAAATAAATAAATAAATAAAATAAATAAAACTCCAAACGAGGAGTTGCAAAGTCAGTTTCTAGAAGGAGATGATCGAGCAATAAGGAAGCACAGGATAAGAATCAGAAACAACACCTTCTGGTCACCACGTGACTGGAAGTGTTAGTGAAGTTGAGGATGTTCTCAAAAACAAGTCAATTTCATGGGGTGGGGCAGGCTAGGCCCCAGAAAACAGACTTCAAAACAGCAACTTAGCTCCTACTGTAAATGCAAATATATTTTTAACAATACAGCAAAATGGCTCCTGGCTTCAAAATGGAGTCAGACAAATTCCTCAATACTCGTTTTGTTGATGGCTCATCCAATGGTCTAGGGGGCAATGCCTGGTCCAGACACTCATAAATCTATTAAAACTTCCATTTCTTCATGGCAATGCCTGGAACTAGCTGTTTAGATTTATTTATTAGTTAGTTTATTGAATGAAAAAAAAATAAAAGGGTAAGGAAATGTCTGCCCCTAGGTATGGTGGAGGATAAAGTTTGTTGTATATAAAAGGGAGAGGTTGTCCAGTAGCCAGAGGTAGACATTACAGGGAGAATCCAGAATGGTCATGACCCCGAGATGAGGTATGTGAGGACAAGGGAAAGGAGAAGTGGAGGGGAGATAGCTTAACCAGATGCAGCAGCCAGAAGGGACAAAGGTACAAAATGGGTGGGTAACCAAAAGTCTGGATCATGTAAGTTTGAGCCTCTGTGGGGAAAGCATTGCAGTCCCTGGGCTGGAGAATTAAAGGTAGAGGGAAGGGTATGCCAGCTTTACTCTATAACAGGTAGGGTATGAGGGATGCTGGGAGAACCTAGAGGCCACGTCTGCTTTCATATGTTAATAGGAGCCTCAGACTTTGTCCTGGTTTGAAAGTTTTTTTGGTTATTTTGAGACATAGTTTCCTGTGTAGCTGCCCTGGCTGTCCTGGAAATTATTCTGTAGACCAAGTAGGCCTCAACTTCCCAGAGATCCTTCTGTCATCTCTCCATCCTGAGTGCTGAGATTAAAAATGTTTACCACAACTGCCCTACAAAACTTAACATTCTGTGATGGCTGGAAAGAAATTGGTGAGTTGCAGGCCAGCAGGCAAAAATCCTGCAGGCAGGCTTAACTCCTACCCCCACACTGGACCCTGTAATTTACAAGTCCCACCAAACCCACCGATCCCCCAAGACCACAGCTGCTCCCTCAGACATAGACTCTACCAAGACTTGGTCTATAGACTGAACCAAGAGGTGAGTGATTATTCACCCAGCCAGTCACCCCAGCCTCTAGGGGCACAACCCATGTCCCATACCACCACCCATCGAAGCCCCAGTTGCAGGCCAGCAGGCAGGACTCCTACAGGAAGGCCTGACCACCACCATGTCCAATCAGACCCTGTAATCTACAAGCACCACTCCATTCTCCCAAACCCACCCATCCCCCAAACCACAGCTGCTCCCTGAGACACAAACACCACCAGTGTCAATTAGACCAAGAGCAGCTTCCTAAGACACAGACACCATTTGCACCAATTGGAGGAAGAGATGGATAGATGCCAGTACAAGAATATATTCAAGCTGCCCGAGTTGTTGGCCAACAGGGAAGACTCCTGCGGGCAGGCTCCACCATGAAAACCATACATTGGACCCTGCAATCTACATGACCCACACCATACCCCTGACCTACCCATCTCCCTGCCATGCCAGTGGCTTCCTGAGACACAGAATTCACCAGCTCTGATTGGACCAAGAGGCGAATGACACTTCCCACCTCTAGATCTAGGTCCTGGGACACAACCATCCCTGGGAACCTTCACCCATCCCTGCCCCAGTTGACAGCCAGCAGGGAAGACTTCTGTGGGCAGGCTTCCCCACCAAAATCCCCCATTGGACCATGCAATCTACAAGATCTTCTACAAGATCTACATCCTACCCCAAACCTACCCATCCCCCTATGATGTCAGTGGCTTCCTGAGATGTAGAATCTGCCAGCTCTCATCAGACCAAGAGCAAGTCCCTGAGACACAGAATCCACCAGCTCCAATTACACCAAGAGCTAACTTTGGAACCAGAGTGGCCCCATGAGACATAGACACAGCAAGCACAGATTGGACCAAGAGCAGTTCACTCAGACACAGGCACCTCTTGCACCTATTGGAGGAAGAGATGGGTAGAGGCCAGTGTAAAAATACAGCAGAATAAAGAGCAATATGGCATCACCAGAACTTAGCAGTTCTATAATAGCAAGACCTGAACATCACAACATAGAAGAAAGCAACCTTAAAATTAACTTTATGAAGATGATAGAGGCCTTTAAAAAGGAAATAAAAAATTCTCTTTAAGAAATTGAGGAAAAGACAAACAAAAAATTGGAAGAAATCAATAAATCCCTTAAAAAAGCCAAGAAAACCATGAAAAAGCAATTAAACAGGTGAAGGAAACGGTTCAAGACCTGAAAAGTAAAATAGAAACAATGAAGAGACAAACAGAGGGAATGCTGGAAATAGAAAATCTGAGTAAACGAACAGGAAACACAGATACAAGCATAACCAACAGAATAGAGGAAATGAAAAAGAGAACCTCTGGCATAGAGGATACAATACAGGAAATAGATTTGTCAGTCAAAGAAAACACCAAAGCCAAAAGAGTCATAACACAAAACATCCAAGAAATCTGGGACACCATGAAAAGGCCAAACCTAATAATATCCCTAATAATAGTGATAGAAGGAGAAGAATACCAACTCAAAGGCACAGAAAATGTATTCAACAAAATCATGGCAGAAAACTTTCCCAACTTAAAGAAGGAAATATCTATGAAGATACAAGAAGCTTACAGAGCACCAAATAGACGAGACCTCCCAAAAAAGTCCTCTTGCCACATAATAATCAAACCACCAAACATACAGAATAAAGAAAGAATATTAAGTGCAGCAAAAGAAAAAGGCCAAGTGACTTATACAGGCAGACCCATCAGAATAACACCCGACTTCTCAATGGAGTCTCTGAAAGCCTGAAGGTTCTGGACAGATGTAATGCAGACACTAAGAGACCACGGATGTCAGCACAGACTACTATACCCAGCAAAACTTTCAGTCACCATAGATGGAGTGACCAAGACATTCCAAGACAAAACCAGATTTAAACAATACCTATCCACAAATCCAGCCCTACAGAAAGCACTACAAGGAAAACTCCAAATTAAGGAAGTCAGAAGCACCCACAAAAACACAGGCAATAGATAACCTCACAGTAGTAAATTCCAAAGAAGAGAAACACACACACTACCACCAAAAGATAACAGGAATTAACAATCACTGGTCATGAATATCCCTTAATATCAATGAACTCAATTCACCTATAAAAGGACACAGGCTAGCATAGTTGATATGAAGTCAGGATCCATCCTTCTGTGGATACAAGAAACACACCTCAACTTTTATATTTTTTTATGTTTCTTTGTCTTTACTATTTTTTTCATTTTTCTTTATTAAATTTTCTACTCACTCCACATACTATCCACAGATCCCCCCTCCCTCCTCCCACCCCCAGCTCTCTTTCCCAAGCCACCCCACATCCCCAAATCCCCCAAATTGAGGTCTCCCATGGGGAGTCAGCAGAGCCCAGCACACTGAGCCTAGGCAGGTCCAAGCCCCTTCCCACTGCACTAAGGCTGTGCAAGGTGTCACACCACAAGCACCGGATTCCAGAAGCCTGTCCATAGACCAAGGACAGATCCCTGATCCCCCTTCCTGGGTGTCCCCCAAGCAGTTCGAGCCAGACAATTGTCTTCTGTATCCAGAGAGCCTAGTCCAGTCCCATGGGGTCTCCAAGCCACTAGTCCACAGTTCATGGGCTTCCACTAGTGTGGCTTGTCATCTCTGCATATCCTCCCATCATGATCTCGATGTCCCTCACTTGCAGTATGTCTCCTCTCTCTCATCAATTGGATTCCTGGAGCTCAGCCTGGTGCCTGGGCTTTGGATCTCTGTATCTGCCTCCATCAGTCACTGGACAAAGGCTCTATGATAACAGCTAGGTTATTTCCTAGGCTGGTCACCAGAGTAGACCGGTCCAGGCACCCTTTGGATCACTGCCAACAGACCCAGATGGGGTCAACCTTGTGGATTCCTGAGAGCCTCCCCAGCACCCTGCCTCTTCCTATTCCCATGATGTCCTCATCTATCATGGTATCTTCCTCCCTGCCCTACCACTATGTCCCATTCCAGCTTGTCCCTCCCATTTCCCTATGTTCTCATCCCCCACTCCTTGCCCTCTGCCACCTCCCCACACCCAGTCTGCTCATGTAGATCTCATCTACTTCTTCACAGGGTCATCCATGTGTCCCTCCTAGGGTCTTTCCCTGTTAGCTTGCCTCTCTGGAGTTGTGGGTTGCAGTCTGGCCATCCCTTCCCTCACATTTAGTATCCACTTATGAGTGAGTATATACTATGTTTGTCCTTCTGAGTCTGGGTTACCTCACTCAAGATGATATTTTCTAGTTCCATCCATTTGCCTGCAAATTTCATGGTGTCATTGTTTTTTTTACTGCTGAGTAGTACTCCACTGTGTATATGTGTCATATTTTCTTTATCCATTCCTCAGTTGACACCTCAACTTTTAAAGTATAGACACTACCTCAGAGTAAAAGGCTGGAAAAATGACTTTCCAATCAAATGGACTTAAGAAGCAAGCTGGTATAGCTATCCTAATATCTAAAAAAAATAGACTTCAAACTAAAATTAATCAAAAGAGATTGGAAAGGATACTGAATATTTATCACAGGAAAAATCCACCAAGATGAAGTCTCAATTCTGAACATTTATGCCCCAAATACAAAGGCACGCACATATGTAAAAGAAACATTACTAAAGCTTAATTTGCACATCAAACCCCACACACTAATAGTGGGAGATTTCAACACTCCACTCTCACCAATGGACAGGTCTGCCAAACTGAAACTTATCAGAGAAATAAGGGACCTAACAGATGTTATAACTCAAATGGACTTAATAGATATTTATAGAACATTCTACCCCAGCAAAAAGAATATACCTTCTTCTCAGCACCCCATGGAACCTTCTCTAAAACTGACCACATACTCAGTCACAAAGCAAATCTCAACAGATACAAAAAATTGGAATAACCTCCTGTATTTTAGCAGACCACCATGGCTTAAAGTTAGATTTCAACAACCACAAAATTTACAGAAAGCCTACAATTGCATGGAAATGGAATAATGCTCAACTGAATCACCAATGATTCAAGGAAGAAATAAAGAAAGAAATTAAAGACTTTCTAGAATTCAATGAAAATGTGCCCCCAATCAGCTGGAAGTATCATAGAAAACTATGCCCAAATTACCAAAATATTGTTTATAAATATTTGTTTTCATTTAAGAGTATTGGTTACAAATTGTTATTGGTCATAGTTAAAAAAGGCTAAACAAAAGAGTTAAATTCAGAGATCTCTTTCTAAAAGAAGAAAGGAGGATATGATACAGAAATGATAGGCTAAAAGGGTAAATTATTGAATCTACTTTAATCCAAAAAACCAACAATTAATCTTAGATATTTTACATTTTAGTATGAACTTTTGTTTATGTATGCAAATTTAATGTTAATTTTGTTATACTATATGTATATTTCTACTCTCATATAAGGTATTATGTTTTCACAGTTCATTTAAAAATATAATGTAGAGTTAAGAAATACAAATTAGTAGTCATGTATAATAATCAAACTTATAGTCATGTTAGGTTTTCTTGATATGCAAACATATATTTCAATTACATAGATAATCTTCAAATACTTCGAAGACCTACAGAATATGGCTTTTAAAATGTTTTAAGAACTTAGACTTTTCTGGACAGTGAGACACATCTGCTCCTGGCAGCACCAATTACTTCAAAGAGAATGCTGGGCATCGTTTAGAAACTCATTATGGAGTTTGTTTACAATATGGAAAAGACTAGCCACTTGAGCAAGAAACTGCTCTTGTCTGGACTGCTTGACAGATGTTGTATAAACTGCATAGCAGGTCCCATAGGAAAGTGACCACTGAACTTTGCCCAAACAAGGAGGGATGATCCTCCAGGATCATGCTTTGCAGAAGAAATTGTGAGACATTCTGCAGAACACAGGAAAGTGACTGATGAACTTTGCCATTAGGCAGAACAGACTTTGAAATTTTCTGCTTCACTGAAAAGTATGCCAGAGACTCTAGGCCTGTGGGCTGAAGATAGATTCCCCAACATTACAGAGGAACTTTGGGTGACTGTCCAGGCAGCCAGATGTCTCTGTTATTTCTAGAATTTTGGAAGTTGCTTACAATATACTTCCTATTTACTCAGATAATATTATATCCTTCTGAGACCTTTGATGGAGTTGAAGACTAGATAGTTATAATTGTAATTTTTCTTGGTTAGGTAAAAGGTAAGTTAGATATGAAACTTTAGACTCACAAATATAGGATAAATGATAGAATATTTCTTTAATTTTTGCCAAATACAAATAGACTAGATATTGTAACTGTGATTCTTGCTTGATAACTGTTTTGTTATATGTAATTTTACTATGATAAAATAAAAAAACTTTCCTTTTGATTAGACAGAAAAGGGGAAGGGCTGTGGGAAGGTCTTTCTGTATGCTGTGAATATGTGTTGCTACCATTGGTTAACATAGAAGCTGCCATGCCTTATGCCAAGGCAGCATAGAGCCAGATGGGGAATCCAAGCAGAGGGACAAGGAGAAGAAAGGTGGAGTCAGAGGGATGCTGAGCACTGCCAGGGGAGCAAGATGAAATGGAACACAGACAATGCCACAAAGACACAAGGCAAACAGCTTAATTTGAGTGGGTTGAGTTAAGTTGTAAGAGTTAGCTGGCAAGAAGCCTGAGCCATAGGCCATCTGGTTTGTAATCAATATAAGCCCCTGTGTGTTTACTTGGGACCTAGTCACTGCAAGACTGGGCAGGACACAGGAACACTTCTGGCTGCATTCCCGTTTTCTGTAAAACTTGAAATTGACCAGGTTTTGACACATTTTCTGAAATTTGTCATTTTCCACACCCTATACCCTGTTCCAGTCGATCACGGTATACTCCACCCACTGCCTCTCAGACGTTATGAGTCACTCCTCTCTCATCCTCCTTGGGCAGTCACAGGTCCAAGTCTTTCACTTACTGTTTCTAGAAAACCCTCAAATTATCTTGACCTTCATCCTTGCCCTAAACCCTGCAATCCTCCTTTCTGTCGTTTCTTCCTCTGGTACTTCCTCTCACTCCTGCCCAGAGGCTGTGGAGGCCTTATGCTTACCCCGGCCTGGTCTCTTACATCAACCCCTTGCAAACGCCCAACTTACCATCTTTGTTGATGGACGCTCTCTTATAGACAGATCAGGAAACCACCAGTCAGCATCACTGTGGTGATGCAGTGATCACTTCCACTAAAACATTTGAAGTGACCCACCTGCCAATGGGGACATCTTCACAAAAGGCCAAATTAATGACCTTCAATAGAGCACTCCAAGAAGCCAAGGATCAATGGGCTAACATATATACTGACTCTAAATATGCCTTTTTAATAGCCCATACCCATCTGTCCTTTGGAGGGAAAGGGACTTCCCACTACCAAGGGCACTCCCATAGTTAATGGTCCCCTTATAGCCAAGCTATTGGAGGCCCTCCAGCTCACTGGAGAAGTAGCCATAATTCACTGCAGGGGAAACCAGTCCTATAAGGACCCAGTGGCCTTAGGCAATGCCAAGGTAAACTCAGTATCTCACAGACAGGCCTGCAGCACCTCTGGATCAACAGAACATACTTTATTTTTGGTACCCTCCTATCAGCCCTGTTATCAACCAGAGGAGACTGATGAACTCCGGAAAATTGAGGCCATGCAGACAAAGGATGGATGGTTTTACTTCAATAACTGTCTCATCCTCCCTCAGGACCAGGCACTGTCCATCATTTCAGACATTCACCAGACTTTATATGTAGGCCCCAAAATTTGTTCCATTTCTTAGAGCCCCTCTTTGACCCCACCCATCTTTAAGCTTGTATTTCACAGGTTCACTCCTCCTGCAAGACTTGTGGGAGGCCAACCTGCAGGGTATTCTCCAGATACCTCAGCATCTGTGCCAGCTTCCAGGATACCAATGGGGCAACATCTGGCAGATTGATTTCAGCCACATGCCCACTTATAAAAACCTCCATTATTTCCTAACTCTTGTTGATACCTTCACAGGATGGAGAGAAGCCTTCTCCACATCCAGGGAAACAGCAGATGTGGTGGCTCAAGTACTCCTGGACCACATCATCCCTTGATTTGGCCTGCCAAGACCATACATATGGACAATGGGCCAGTCTTCAGTTCCAGGGTCATGGAACTCATGTTGGAAGCTCTCAACATTTCCTGGAAGCTCCACATCCCTTATCATTCACAATCCTCAGGAAAGGTTGACAGGGACTCATCAAACAACCTCTCACCAAGCTCTCCATTGAACTCAGGTTATCTTGGCCCTCCCATCTCCTCATTGCCCTTACCTGCCTCTGAGCCACCCCGTGCTCTCCTACAGTCCTAAGCCCTTTTGATCTCCTTTTATGGAAGGTCCTTCCTCCTCAGTCACCTACCTTCCAGCCCAAACTTTTTCACTGGGTGGATACCTCCCCTACCTTTCCCTTCTGAGGTCCCTTCTTCATTCACATGCTGGTAGCTATCTCCCTACACCCACACCAATAGACCTAACCACCCCTGAGCCTGCCCCACTCTCCCTGGGGGACCAAGTACTCCTCAAACACCTAGCATTTAAATCATTGAGCCCAGATGGACAGAATCCTACACTGTGATCCTTGGCACCCCTTTGACTGACAAGCTCCTAGGACACCAAAACTGGTGCCATCTCTCCAGGCTCAAGCGGCCACCTATTCAGGATACATGGTCTGTCGAGCAGCTGTGACCCTCTACCCTCCAGTTTCCCAAGATGTCCCAATGAAGAGCCTATCTGCTCTTCCGCCTTGTGCATTCAACTTTGTCAGTACAACCAGGATTCTTTCTGGCAGTCATAGGGCAGGTGTTAATAATCTATTTTTTCCTAGCAACTTGCCTTCTCTGATCCCTCAAGAAACAGATGCCTGGGGGATCCAGAATGGCAGTAAACCAGATGCTTCTTCACCCACACCTCCCACTGACTGTGAGCCCTACTGTGTACTCAAACTGATTGTTAAACCCACTTTTAAGAGAACAATGTAACAACCATCATTACTTTCCTTGGACTTCCCACATAATCAACTTTTACAACCTAACCTAATACTTAACTGTAATCTTATTATGTTCCTTTCTATGCTCCGATCCAGAACAATTCATGTGGATCTTTTGCAGAATATAGCAAACATAGAGATTGAAAACACTTCTTAAATGATTATCCATCAGAACTATTGAACACAGTAGCATTGCTGGGTAAACACTGGAGTTTAAAATACTGTTTGTTGTCTGGGAGAGTTGCGGTCAGTTGAAGTTATTGTCTTAATCCCTTGTAAGACTCCATGACTGATTTCTGTGAAGTATCCCACTCCTTCCATTGTGATTCTTTCTGGTGAATAAAAGAGAGCACAGCAAAAGGGACAGACACTCACATCCACACACAGGGACAGCCACAGGGACAGCCGGACACAGACAGACATAGGGCAGGCACAGACTCAGATTTAAAAAAAAGCAGAGACAGGGACAGACAGACTTCTTCACAGAGGCACAGACTCAGAGTCATGCACCAGACAGATGGGGGAAGACAGGGAGCATGAAGTAGAAAATCCAAGCCTGGACTCGCTCTTGGTTGAAGGACTCCAAGTGGAAGTTCATTTATCTTTGCTTAATGCAGCCCTGATGCAGTATTGTGACTCTGAGTTAATGGCTGATGTGTTGAGTCCACATAATAGGCTCTCTATTGCTGTTTTGTTAAAACTACATGGCATCAAGCTGCCTTCTAAATACTCAGGCTTATACCTGTCCATTAGGGCAACTCTCATCCCTCATCAGAGACATTTATATATATATTTTTTGGAACAACCTCCCATATTTTATTAGACCACCATGGCTTAAAGTAGATTTCGACAACAACAAAAATTACAGAAAGTCTACAATCTCATGGAAACTGAATAATGCCCAACTGAATCACCAATGGTTCAAGGAAGAAATAAAGAAATTATAGATTTCCTAGAATTCAATGAAAATGAATGCACAACATACCCAAACTTATGGGGCACTATTAAAACAATGCTAAGAGGAAAATTCATAGCTCTAAATGCCAACATAAAGAAGATAGAGAAATCTCACACTAGTGACTTAACAGCACACCTAAAAGCTCTAGAACAAAAAGAAGCAAAGTCACCCAGGAGAAATAGAGGCCAGGAAATAATCAAATTGAGGGCTGAAATCAATAAAATAGAAACAAAGAGAACAATACAAAGAATCAATGAAACAAAAGTTGCTTGTTTGAGAAAACCAACAATATAGACAAGCCCTTATCCAAACTAACCAAAAGGCAGAAAGAGAACATCCAAGTTAACAAAATCAGAAATTAAAAGGAAGACATAACAACAGACAATCAGGAAATCCAGAGAATCATCAGGTCATACTTCAAACTCCGCAAAATTGGAAAATGTAAAGGAAATGGGAAATTCCCTGGATAGGGACCACCTGCCAAAATTAAATCAAAACTAGATAAACAATAAAACCAGATAAAAGTCTTTAAAAAGACTTTTAATCCTAATAAAATAGAAATAGACATTAAAAGTCTCCCAATCAAAAAAAGCCCAGGACTATATGGTTTCAACACAGAATTCAACCAGATCTTCAAAGAAGAGCTAATACCAATACTCTTCTAATTGTTTCACACAATAGAAACAGAAGGAACATTATGTCTCTTTTTATGAGGCTACAGTTACCCTGATACCAAAACCACACAAAGATGCAACACAGAGATAGAGTTACAGACCAATCTCCCTCATGAACATTGATGCAAAATACTCAATAAAATACTGGCTAACCAAATCCAAGAACACATCAAAATATGACACACCATGACCAAGTAGGCTTCCTCACAGGGATGCAAGGATGGTTCAACATACAAAAATATGTCAATGTAATACACCATATAAACAAACTTAAAGAAAAAAAACCCCACATGTTCATCTCATTAGATACTGAAAAAGCCTTTGACAACATCCAATACCCCTTCATGATAAAAGTTCTAGAGAGATCAGGAATACAAGAAACATACCTAAATATAATAAAGTCAATTTACAGCAAGCTGACAGCCGCCATCAAATTAAATAGAGAGAAACTCAAAGTGATTTCACTAAAATCAGGAACAAGACAAGGCTGTCCACTCTCCCCATATTTATTCAATATAGCTCTTGAAGTTCTAGCTAGAGCAATAAGACAACAAAAGGAGATCAAGGGGATACTGCTGCCACCCGCGCAGCTGGAGCAAGAAATCTGGCGAGGGACGCTGAGATTAAACAGCACTCTAGACACCCAGTCTCAGTTCGTCAGGGAAGCAGCTTTCTTTATTCATACCAACGTGGGCTTATATACCCCTCTAACAGCAGGGGTCAAGGAACGGTTACTCTGTATCCAGAGGCAAGCCAGACACTGTTTTCCAAACAGGAAAAACCACAGGGGAACTGATCCCCAGCACTTTCCGGAACCCAACTGCACATTTTTCACACAAACAACTTAACTGGGACAGGACAAAAAAGGGCATTTAAGATTAAGGCAGCAAACTTATTGCTGCCGACATGTCCTTCCTTTTAATTTTTAAAAGGAACACATCGGCTAGAACGGCCTGTGGAAGATCAGATAGCCCCTGTCTTAGGTCACCTGTTGCAATTCCCCAAACTTACCTGTTATAGGGGGCTGCCCTTATGCCCCCTGCCTTAGGTTGCATGAGGACCACAGGAGTTGCCCGTCTCTGGGTACTATCTGTCCAACATTTGTAACCACACTTGTGCAGATTCAGAGGGTGACATGGCCAGAAGGGCTTGCTTGGTTACCTGTTGGTGTGTAGTGAACTGGCGTTGCCATCGGCATAGCAGAAATAACCCAATTCCCATACCGCCTGCACAGATTAATAAGAGGGAAACAGACCCTGCCCATCTAGTGATCCACCCAGCAGCTTTAGACATTAATGACCACCAGGTCTGCTCATTTGCAAGAACAACTCTAGTTTCATTAATCCTTACAATGGCATGTGCTAACTGAATTGTATAGTTCAAAAACGTTCCATTTCAAGGCCCTCGCAAAAAAGCATTCAATTCTGCAACCTTGGCCAATGCATTAAAAGCTGCATGAGGGGTTATACAAACTTCTGACATTCCATAAGCACCTAACATATGTTGGCGTATCCACAACATATCTATTTGCTCTTGTAACAGTGCTGCTTGCTGATTAAGCATCAGAATTCCAAAGTGTAATTGTCCATTCAATGTTTGCTGGATGTCCAAGGCACCAGCCACCCTCTCAGATAATGTGTTGATAACGGCAGCCTGTTGAACAGTCTGAGATAATGCAAGCCCAGCAGCTGTAGCAGCAACAGCAGATACAGCCACAGCCCCAACAATTGCGGCAGTAATGCCAAAGTCTCTTCTTGTCCTTTTCAGTTGCAGTGGAAACTGATCAGGAGGACTCTCCAGAGGCATCACTGCAAATGCAGGTATTCTCACAATCACTGCATGGGACCAATTTGCACTCCAGCAATTACTCAAGCTACAATTCAGAACTGAACAGTTTAGTAGCCCCTCCCCTCCCACATCACCATTCCAAACAACGAAAGGGAAAGGAGCACTTACACAGGGCATGGAAATAATAGGGAAAGCATGTGTAGAATTAACATTGATGGATTCTTCAAAACTAGATGATGCATTCCAAAAGGCAGTCCCATTAAAAGCCGTGCCATTGCTACTCAGGACTAGGCAATCATGAAAGCTGCCTTTCAGATTCAAGGAGATATCATTGGTATTATTCACCAGCCATCTTGGAGTTTTACATTGCTGGCAGCAGTACCAATTGTCCAATTAGAAGAAAATACAGCAGGAAAAATGGGCTATCAATACTCACAGGCAGTAACACAGGTGGATTTCTTACTATTTCTGACCCCATAACGGCTCAGCTTCTCCCTGAGGCATCATCATGGGCATCATCATCAGCCACAGTATCCACAGATGCATTTTCATCAATCTCTTCTGCCGGGCGTACACACCTTTCTGGGAGCCAAATGGGCTTTTCAGCACCTGGAGGATAAACACACACAGCTCCCCTCACTCTGGCCAACATAGGTGCAGGAGGCTGCCAGGTACGGTTGGCTAAGTCCTTCCATCGCAACTTAGCATCAGAGACAGAGGGGCCTCCAAAATGCCTCTGAGCTGCTGAAACTCCCTTGCTATCAACAAGCAAAAAATTTAAAGTAAAAAGTGTAATGGAAAGTAAAGCTTGAGGTCCTTGTATATCCCTATACATCTCACCCTCTTATTTTTTGTAAATAAGTTTTAAGATGTTGATGAGCCCTTTCCACTATGGCTTGCCCCTGGGGTTTATAAGGAATATCAGTCTTATGAATAATATTCCAACGTTTACAAAATCTTGCAAAGCTGACACTGGTATATGTCAGACCATTATCTGTTTTTATATGTTGAGGAACCCCCATATAGGAAAAAGCTGAAATTAGATGTTTTTTAACATCTTGAGCATGCTCTCCTTTATGCAGAGAGGCAAATATTAAATGAGAAAAGGTATCCACTGACACATGCACATAGGCCGATGGTCCAAAGCTAGAAATATGAGTAACATCGGTCTGCCAAATCTCATCTGGGATACGTTCTCGAGGACTGACACCCAGAGAAGGCACATGAATAAATGGTGCACATATAGGACAGGAGGAAACTATTTTTAAAGCCTCAAGTCTAGAACAACTAGTATGATGTTGCAAGGTCTGAGCATTGACATGAAATTTACAATGCAATTGCAGAACATTATCATAGGCCGTAACAGTGGGAAACAATTGAACATTCATGGCACCCAATTGTACCTCCCATCGAGTATAATGATCTGCCAATTTATTGCCTTCAGCTAGTGGACCAGGCAACTCTGTATGTCCTCTAAGATGTCCAACAAACACAGGATGCTTCCTTGCCCAGATTAATAGTTGAACTTGTTGAAGTTGGCTTTGTACAGCAGAGTGTCGGCCTATGTATGGAGCAGTTTCTATAACCATAATGGCCTTAGCTACATAACAGCTATCAGTATAGATATTAAGGTCTTTTGTAGGAAACATTTGAAGAGCTAGCTGTAAGGCAAATAACTCTGCTTGCTGAGCAGACATATTGGAAGTAGATACTCGTTCAGTAATGTTCTCACTAACCACCACTGCATATCCATTCCCAGAGGCATCCGTAAAGACAGTCCTTGCATTATTAAGAGGGCTTGTTTTACTGCCCTGGGAAAAATAAATGAACAAACCTTAAAACTTTCAATAAGTTTATGTTTAGGATAATGATTATCTGGCCATAAACGGTACAGAGAAACAAATACCAAGATTCATGTTCCTTTTGCAAAGTATCTAACATTTTCTGTACATAAGGCAATATGAGATTGTCAAACACCTTTCCAAAGGTGGCCAAACTGAGTTCCTTAGCTTTCCATAATAGTTGAATAACCAATTCATAATAAGGATTCAATACCTTAGTAGGTGAAGCAGACAGATGAACCCAATAAATAGGCCCAGTCTGTCAAAACACTCCAGTGGGAGAAAATTTGGAAGGCAAGACTAATAATTGTAAAGGCTGACCATAATCTATCTGCTGAACATGCAAATCTAATAAAGCCTGTTCTACCTGAGCCAATGCCGCCTTCGCTTTTGGGGTTAATTCCCGTAATGATGTAGGTGAAGAATCTCCTTTAAGAAAATCATAAAGAGGCTTTAGTTCTGTAGTAGGTATCTGAAATGTAGGTCTAAGCCATTGAATTTCTCTTAAAAATTGTTGCCATTGATGCAAGGTTTGTAATTTTATAATTTTAAATTGTAACTTTTGAAGAGCGATACCTACTTGTTGAATAGTATAACCAAGATACTGATATGGCATTTTTTGTTGCACCTTTTCAGGTGCTATAATTAGTCCGGCATTGGCAAATGTTTGTTGTAAATCTCTATGACCACATCGAAAACATACTTTGGGTCGAGCCCCCTGATTGCCCATGCTCTACAATCCCTGCCTTAAAGCTGCAGCCAATACCTGACCAGTAATATGGTTTCCATCTATGTCCTTACACACTCTTAACATGTCATTCAAGCTTTTATGTTTATGTCCCCTCAGGGCCTCTTTGCAATATTTGTTAGCATTCTCATAAGCCAACTGCTTAATAACAGGCATAGCCTGATCAGAGTCCTCAAATATCTTTCCAGCTAGTTGTAACAAGCGTGAGACAAAGTCAGCATATGGCTCGGAAGGGCCCTGCAGCACTTTTGATATCTGTTCTCCTGCAGCTACATTAGGTAGTGATTTCCAGGCCTGCACTGCGGCAGCAGCTATTTGAGCATAGGTACCGGGATCATATAAAATCTGTTGTTGAAGGTTAGCATACTGTCCTGATCCCATGAGCATGTCATATTTTCTATGGGGTTGTCCAGCTCAAGCATTTATGCGAGCCAGTTTTAAGCATTTCTCATGATTTTTACTTTTTTATAGTAAATAATCACCCCCAGATAACATAGCTCTGCACAATTGCTGTCAGTCACTTGGCGTCAAATGATTAGTGGAAAATGATTTAAACAGCATCACAGTGAATGGAGCCTGTGGCCCATAACTTCTCACTGCCTCCTTCAACTGCTTCATCTCTTTGAAAGTTAAAGGAACATGCTCCCAGACCACCTGTCCTGCTTGATTCTGAGTTTTAATTACTGGATATGTTTCATGTCACACCACCCCCCCTTTTTTTTGCCTATATCTGTCCTTTGATTCTTTTATTTCCCCTATCCAGTGAGAATTTCTTGGCGGGGGTCGAGACAATAGAGGCGCATAAGGTGCTGACTGTGCTTTCACTTTTTTACAGCACAATTTCTGTTGTAGTTCCTCTATCTCTTTTTTTTTAGCTGCTCCTCCTCCTCTATTAAACCCGAGACAGAGGGAAGATCATCGTCTTTTTCCTCATGCATTAAATCTTTCACAAATATACTTATACGCTCTCCACAGGGGACCTCGACCTCTTTCTTTTTTCCTTTTAAAGATTTATTTATCTCCGCCTCCTGAGCATTAGGAAATGCTTGCTCATACTCTGAAAGTTGTTTTTTTACTTTCACTTTATCAGTCAAAAGAGCATCTTTCACAAGTCTCCATAGAGAAAATGTAGCCATAGGAAATTTATCTGTGCCTTTCTCTTGTAACATCTTTTGTAAATCTCTTTTTACTTGTTCCCAATCTGGAATATTCAGACCTCCTCCTGTCAGAAACCAAGGACTTGCTTCAGCTATGGTGTCCACAAATGTGAGTGCGGTGCTAGACTTAATTCCTGTTACTTGCTTACTAGACTTAATTCCTGTTCCTTGCTTACTTAACAATTCCCTTACCTCAGTGGCCAACTGAGCTTTTGCAGTAGAATTACCCATGGTACGTATCAATGTTTTAATCCTCCACCCCTCCTTTTAGGGTGAGCCTCGTTTGCTTACCCCTTTTTCCAGATCTTGGTGGAACCTCCACTTGCTGCGACCTGCCCAGCTGGAGCATGAAATTTGGCAAGGGATGCCGAGGTTAAACAGCACTCTAGACACCTGGTTTCAGTTTGTCAGGGAAGCAGCTCTCTTTATTCGTACAAACATGGGCTTATATACCCCTCCAACAGCAGGAGCCAAGGAACGGTTACTCTGTATCCGGAGGCAAGCTGGACACTGTTTCCCAAACAGGAAAAACCACAGGGGAACTGATCCCCAGCACTCTCTGGAACCCAACTGCACATTTTCACAAACAACTGGGACAGGACAAAAAAGGGCATTTAAGATTAAGGCAGCAAACATATTGCTGCTGACACTTACTCTTACTTATTTTATGCAGGGTAGACAGGACCAGATGGAGTAGTTCACTACACAAATCTTACCATTGTTGAACTTGATGCGCTTTTTCTTTTTGTGTTTTGCCTTCTCTGAAGATTCTTCTCCTTCGCCAGGTGGTGGTGGTGGTGGTGGCGGCGGCGGCGGCGGCGGCGGCGGCGGCGGCGCACGCCTTTAATCCCAGCACTCGGGAGGCAGAGCCAGGCGGATCTCTGTGAGTTCGAGGCCAACCTGGACTACCAAGTGAGTTCCAGGAAAGGCGCAAAGCTACCCAGAGAAACCCTGTCCCGAAAAAAAAAAAAAAAAAACCCAAAAAAAGATTCTTCTCCTTCACTGTGACATATGTTTAAAAGTGATCATTATTTTATTATTTGTATGAAAAACACTTAGCATGCTTTCCAAATTCTTTATTTTTGAGTCCCTAAGATATCTTATGTTAGATATTTACAAATAACATTTTTTTTGAAACAGGATCTCACTATGGAGCCCAGCTGACTTTACACCTATTATATGAACCATGTTGGCCTTGAAATAACAGAGATCTCTTTGTCTCCTGCCTCCCAAGTTCTGGAATTAAAGGCATGAGCAAACATGCCTAGCCAAATGACTTTGAATTTATTCTTCAGCACTTGATTATGATTAGTGACTGCTGTCCTTCCAACTTTCCTCTTTTTGAAAAATTCAGCCCCCAATTAAATCACCATCACTACACAGGCATGCACACAGGGACCAGAAGAGGGGTTCTTCCACATTCTTTGTTCTAATGGCTGACGTAAGTATATTTTATAGTTGCACATGTATATGACCAGTTCAATTATTACTCCTAGTTCATCCCTCCTCTTCTGAACCTATAGCACACAGTCCCTTCTCTGTTCTCCCAAGAGATGGACTTGGTGGAACAGGAAAGCAACCCTTGCCTTTACTCTCACCAGCCAACATGTTTTTGACAGTCTATAAGTGGCATTGTATTTGTTGTTGTTGTTGTTACCTGTTTGCTAGTAGACACCAAACCATCACCAAATGTTGCCTTGTAATGTTAAGTCACATCCTGTTCTAAAACTCATGGGAGGGGAGCACTGTCTCTCCATCTCTTTTCTTTCATGGCTATGGCTAAGCTCTAGGTGCCTGGGGTTTGTAGTTGGTGAACTCTGATGCAATAGCTGTGCTTTTCTTGCTTCTAGGTTGGGCTTCATCCAGTTGTGGGAACCTTCTCTACAGAACCATGTTCAAAGGCTACTGCTGAAGGGAACCCAGCAAAGCCAAAAACCTTGAGTCCTAGTTCTTTATACTCACTGTGGGTAACTGTCCCTAACCATGATAGTTGTTTCAGGAGTGTGGGTACACAGATTACACATCTGACCAACACAGCATCAAGACATTTCAGAGAGGACAGGAAAAAAAAGAATAGCATCTGGTAATAGCATTTAATTGTCATGTTTGTTCAGAAGCCATTTAAAGCAGAATGAGTGTTCAAAGAGACAATGTGATTTTCAAAAACTGTTGAGCATAGCATTTTAAAGGAAAATATATAAGAAACAGAATGAAAATTCTAAAATGATTATAAATTTCACTGTTAAAAATAATTAAAGTTGAATCTTTTCAAAGTAAAAACATTGATGTGGTTTCCTTAACTAGTAGAAAATCACCAATCAAATCAGATTATGAATGAAAAACTTGTTTTTAAATGGGAAACTGAGTCCTGATGCACACTGTTCTTTTTGCTTGTTTGTTTTGGTTGGAACAGTCCCTTTTCCAGCTCACACTCACTATGTGCCTCTGAGTTGAAGCCAATCTTCCTCCTATCATTTTAGTATTCCTTACTTAAGCAATTGTCACTCTCAAGAACAGCACTAAGATTGTAAAGAAGAAGAAACAGTACCAATTGGACTCAACCTCCGAATGTGCATTTGCACCGTTCTGCATTAAAAACTGTGCCGTCTGGTGTTTTCCTTCAAATAAAGCAAGTGTATATGGTGTCAACCCACCATATACAAAGCTCTGAACCTTTCCTAGTGTGGGTAATGATTTTACTGTGGTGTACATGAAGATAAGCCAATTATGTCTTTGAAACTGAGAAGTGCAGCTATTAGTGTCAACCCACCCTATAAAGAAAAAAAAATTACACTTTATAAATCTACATGCTTCTCAACTGAAAATTAATCACACATTCTGCAAACAATGAGTCATAAAGGACAGATTTTCTTTATCCCTTGCTGCAGGTTCACACACATACAGCTGGCCCCTTCCTTTTGACACACCACTGCCCTGTCCAGTGTTGCCTATGAGCACCCCTCCTCTCCAGAACTCTCCACAAACACTCACTGGTTCCAAGTTTCTTAGCTCCATGAAGATGTGCCTCCATTGCCCCAACCCTATCACGTGGCATCTAGGTTTGGTGTGTCTTTGTTCAGTGAGTGAGCTCAAGTGGCCTCTCTGGAGCAGTTTCTCAATCTGTTTTTCCAAACTTTTTCTTCCATAAACTGAGAATTATTATCTCCCAACCTGAACAGCATTTCCTATGTACATAGAAAATTTGAACAAGTTAAATAAAAAAAAGTCTTCTTGGTATGTTTTCTTCAATAATCAAATTTCCAAATTTGCTTGTGTTTCTGTTTTGTTTCTCATTTTCTACTCCAGCCTTATCTCTGAGAGACAAACCCCATCAGTAACTTCTTAATTGCAACAGACTTCTGTTTATTCTGCAGACATTTATCTTTAAAATTAATTTATTTTTATTGTTTGTGTTTATGTGAATTATGTGTGGGCCCAAATTCTTTTTGTTTAATTTTAAAATTAAGCCGACATCTGAAACAAAATAGGCTGTTCTGTGTTCCTTTAAACTATCTATAAAAATATTAAAAACATATTTGGAGAAAAGTGTTTTACTCTGAACAGATTCATTGAGACTACTCGAGCTTTGCCATGTGATAGGTGGATCTGAGTGTCATTGCTGGAAGTACAATGGGGATGAAGTTGAATGGTGTTTACCTCAGTTTTTTCTTCAATATCTACATTGTAATCAAGAAGTTTGCTGACAATTGTGTTGTCTCTGCAAATGGCACGGTGCAGGGCTGTATTTCCACTTAAATCCCTCAGGTGGGGATTAGCACCCTGAATGAGTAATAGAGTAACACATTCTTCATTGTCCCTCTGTGTGGTCTGTTGGTATTATATAAAGAAAGAGATCTTCAATTCAAGAAAGTCAAGATAAATATTTCTAAAATTGCTTTGAATAGTTACCCTTACATCAGACAAATTGCTTAAGTTATGCATATTTTCCCTCTATTTTTGAGACAGGGTCTTCTTAAGTACCCCAAGGCTTGCCCAAATTCATAATCTCCTCACCAAAGCGTTCCAAGTGGTAGAATTTCAGGGTGTGTCACCACACCTACATATTAAAGTATCTTATCAGTACTAGTTGGTTGTTGTTATAGTGAGGGAGGTTGCTTGTTCATTTGTTTTGCTAACTAGACACAGGCTGAAGACTCCTGGAAAGAGGGATCCTCACTTGAGGAATTGCCTCTATCTCACTGGACTGTGGGAAAGTCTGTGGAGCATTTTCTTGATTGAGGCTGATGTGGGAGGGCACTGCTTCCTAGAGGTGGTTGCACAACTTGGCAGGTAGTCCAGAGTAGTATAGGAAAGCTGCAGGCCTTGGAAAAAGCCATGGAAAAGCAGCATTGCCCCCATGATCTCTGCTGCAGTTCCTGCCTCTGGTTCCTGATTCGAGCTCCTGCCCGGGTTTCCCTTCATGATGGACTGTGATGTGGTTGTGTGCCAAATAAACATTTTCTTTCCCGAGTGGGTTTTGGTCAGTGTTTTATCACAGCAACAAAAAACCAAACAAGGACAAGATCTAATGCAATTCACACCAAAACTGCTGTCCAATAGCTACCTTAATCAAGGGTGTGCAGCCTTCATCATCCTGGACGTCAATAGAGGCCTTTTTGGATAATAAGAATGCTACCACGTCTGGATAATTGTGTGCACAGGCATAATGGAGCGATGTCCTGCAAATTGGGAGGACATTTTAGGAAATTACAGATTATCATATGAAGGCACATTCAACTGTAAATACTAGATGGCAAACTTCATTTCCTTCTGATGTAAGAGAAGTAACTGGAATTTTATTATTTACTTATTTTCCACTTAAGTATTCATTTGTTGTGCTAGGGATATAGTGCATGGCTGTCCCATTTAAGGTAAGTGCTCTATCACAAGTTTCATCCTTCCTCAGAGCAGTGCATCTGCATAACAGAACACCCAACAGACTGAATTCAGCTTGGATTTAAATCCTCCTCTAATTGCTGTTATAAACTAGTTATATATTACATATAGTAGTATTCAGTAGGTAGGATTGTAGACCAGTGCCACTGTGCCTACCTTGTTCTTTATTTCACATTTTAGCATCGCTGACATCTCTGCCACTTATAATTCATGATATTTTATGACTATAATTGGCAAAATTATATGTTATATATTAGGCTTTCTATGCGCTCCATAACTCAATTTCCCCATGCACAGGATGGGGATTCAACACTATAGGTATCTTACATCGTGCTACTGTGATGCTTCAATTCATGTCTTCAAGAGCATGGACAAGTGCTTCCAGCACCTGACAGTGTTTGGTGGATACAATAATGATTAGTCTTCCTACTGATACAAATACAATATTTCAATAAAGAGAAATAACAGAATTCTACCTACTCTGAAGACACAATTTTATTCAAATATGTTTACAATATTTTAAAACTATATCCCCCAAGATGGCCTTGAACTTGGTAATCCTTCCAGTAGGTAGGATTGCATGTCAGTGCCACTGTGCCTACCTTACCCTTTATTTCACATTTTAGCATTGCTAAAATCTCTGCCATGATATTTTATGACTATAATAGGCCATATTTTTAACTTTGCCGCTATACAAAATAAAGGTTATCATGCAGTCCACTGTGCCTTACATAAAATGAAATATGATACAATCCACAGGCCCATGGCAATTCTACAGGTCACTTGTATCTATGTAAATTTCAGCTCTTAAGACTATGAAAGGCAAACAAGTTGAAAATAGCAGTAACAACAAACAAAAAATCTAAATTCTCAGTCATCAATACTTTGAATTTTTTTTCATTTTTCCATGCCCAAAAGTAATGTTTCTATATTTGCTGCCAACAGGGACACAGCCTAGTCCTCAGACAATAGACAGAGTGTCCCTGATAATCCAGACACCAAATGGTAGCAAAGCAGGCCATAGTGCTTTGCCTTGCACCCCTCAATGTGCCCATCACACCAAAATTGGGTAAATATCTCTATAAGGAGATAATCCACTGCATTATAGCTCCCTTGCTTTGATTTTCAAAAAGCTTTAAGCCAAAAGAAACTAGGGATTCAAATGAGCATGGTTCATTGTATTCAATATTTAAATTTATAGAATGTAAGGAAAGCTGACTGGGCAGATAAACATGAACATTTTAAGAATGAGAGGGTCTTGAGAGATAGTAGAATGTGTACGCTGTATAGTAGATATCTAAGTTCCTTGTGGGGAATAAATGGACTGACAGAATGGATAAATACAGTTGGAAAATTCAGTGTTTTTAAAGAATGTGTTTGTTAAGCAAAGGATATTTTGAAAATATAATTTATTGTTCTATTATTTGTATAAAGTTCTCATTTAGAAGACTAAGTAACCACTCAGAACTACAGAGATTATCAAGAAGCATATGGGCTATGGAAAAATCTACTGTTAAGTGTCCCTGGTTCCCCTTTAGAATATAGTGTGAAATAAGAAATAGAAAACAAGGGCTGGGGTGGTTGGAAGAGCTCAGTTGGTAAAGCACTTGCCATGCAAGCCTAAGAGTCTGAGTTCAGAACCCCCAGCACCTTGAAAATCTAGTGCTGGGGATGTGGATACAGGAGGATCCCCAAAGCTTGCTTGCCTGCAAGTCTAGCTGAATCAGTATACTGCAAGACAATAAATCACACCTAGTGGGGATTTGGGTAAGAGAACCTGCCTCAAAAATTGAGGTGTAGGGACCACAAGGTGGTTCATCAGGTGGTGGGACCGGCCAGCAGACCTGATGGGCTGAGTTCAACCTTCAGAACCCACAATATGGCCGAACACAACCCTCAAATATAGATTTCTTCACCTGCAGGTGTGTGGGGTGCATGTGCACACACACAATTTTTAATGAGATGAAAAGCAATTGAGGAAGATAATGTCAACCTGTAGCCTTCATGTATGCACCAACACACACACACACACCCACCCACCCACCCACCCACCCACCCACACACACACACACATCATATACACAAGGGTGTAGATGTAATCAACCGCCTTATTAAATAAGAGACACAGAGCCAATGTAAAGATGAAAGCCAAAGAGGTCTTACCCGCTTTTCCGCCAGCTAGCCTCTCCCGCCAAGAGACCTCTCCGAAAAGGGAGCTACTTCCTGTGTGTTTGCCTATA
>CABHPR010153034.1:12959-24660 GCA_902168415.1 Peromyscus melanophrys
TCTCTCTCTCTCTCTCTCTCTCTCTCTCTCTCTCTCTCTCTCTCTCTCTTTTCCTTTTAAACATAGGTTCTAAGAACCAAATTCAAGTTCCCACGCTTGAATGGTGAGACATTTCTCCAGCCTTTGTTCTGAAAGATTTTAACTCATTTTTCTATCACAGTTGTTTTACTCTCCCAGCAGAATCTTTTATCATAGACGTAAGAGGATGATATTTTTGAAGTCAAATATAATAACTTTTTAAGAGTCCTTCAAAGAACCTCCATCTATTCACTCTGAGGAATGGTCCTTTAGGAACCCATACTTCTGTATTTGCAGTGTAACTCAGTAATACATTTAACTCTTGGTTCAACTACATGATACTTAAAGCCAACAGTGCTCATTTATTATAGTCTTTTTAGAATATGCTATATTACCCTCTGCCCCCAGGTCTATTTGAACATCATTTACACAGTTAAAGCAATTATAACCACTGATCATTTATACAGATAACTGCAATTAATATATGAATGGGAACATAAACATTTAGAACACATTGTCATCATCCTGAGGCTTTATTTTTAACTCCGCTTTACAATGAAACCCACTGTTGTCACAACCATTGTGATCTGTATTCTTTACATTCAGATGCTTTTGTGAAAGGCATAGTTTTAATGACAAATGTCCCCTATTAAATTTATCCAGGATGCTCCATTACCTCACAAATTAAGAACTCATTTTCTAAT
Organism: Peromyscus melanophrys; assembly: GCA_902168415.1. Lineage (NCBI taxonomy): Eukaryota > Metazoa > Chordata > Mammalia > Rodentia > Cricetidae > Peromyscus > Peromyscus melanophrys. The sequence goes on from CABHPR010153034.1 coordinate 13,682, forward strand.
GTAGCATTCAAGGTCTTCCATAAGTCATCAAGCTTGTCATTACTCATATACTCTGTATGTGCTCCAAATAAAATGCACTCCATTTAGTTCAAAAAAAGATGTCCATACCTTCCTAATTCTTTACATTTACTAATGTCCATTATTCCCCTCTCAATGCTTCCACAATATTCACAAATAAAGGATAACCTTTGATGATATTCTCTTATTTCTTATTTTCAGAAATTTAATTATTTCAAGCCTCATTAAAATATTTTTGTGCATTGCTTACATTAACTCACTGGACTAGTAATGTTGGGATTGAAATATTAAGATTCTACTTATTGCCGGGCGGTGGTGGCGCACGCCTTTAATCCCAGCACTCGGGAGGCAGAGCCAGGCGGATCTCTGTGAGTTCGAGGCCAGCCTGGTCTACCAAGTGAGTTCCAGGAAAGGTGCAAAGCTACACAGAGAAACTCTGTCTCGAAAAACCAAAAAAAAAAAAAAAAGATTCTACTTACAACTCTTTCAGTGCAGAGATTTGTTCCTGGTCTTCGCTCAGAGGTAATATTGAAATAACACAGGATTTCTCTGAGGTTCCCATAAGCACTTATATTATAGCCAAGAATTTTGTTTAGATACACACCAGCATTTTCATCAGTGGTTAGAGAGGCATGAAAACCTTTACAGAAACTCAATCTCTATATCCTTATTGGTGATATATTAAGTGATGCAATAAGGTTGAAATCTAGCTAAATGTTATGTAGATTAAGCTTTTTTTCCTGCAATGTCTCCATAATGCAACCAAATGTGTTAGGAATATTTAATTGGCAATGCACAGGTAATATGAAATCTGGATCAAAAGAGGCAGATTGTTTAGTGTTGTCAGAACTTGAGGGATAAGACAATGTTCAGATTTTCTATTACAACCTTTCTTACTTCATTGGATTAATTGATAGAGACACCTGCAGCTGCTCCACATCCCTCCCAAAACAATGTTCAGTTTCTTCAAGCAAAATATCAAGAAGAGGAAATTCCACCTTAATGAGGAACTCCAAACTCCACTCCTCAACCTGGTCTGGCAATTATCCCTTTATAGTGGTCAAATCTTGGGACTTCTATTTTATATTCCATGATCTAAGTGGCAAGAGAGTCTTGCTACCAATAGCACAGTGAACAACAGAACCCAAGTCCAGCTACACTTTACCAGCCAGCACAGCAAATGCTGAATCAAATTGCATCTGCTCTCTTCTACCAAAAGCTCTCATCAACAACACAGAACCTGGAGATAACCTTCTACAGCAAGAGGTGAACTGATCAGGACCCCAGCAGTACTGGAAACACAAAGAAAGTCGTAGTAACTTCACAGGACACAAGTAAATGAAATCTAGTTAGAGCTAAAGTCTACAAGAGCTCACCAAAATCTGAAAGCTGAGTGTAAACAGGATAACATTAAGCTAAACTAGAAGATTCTGTGTAGTCAGCACATTTTAGGGGAAGGGAAATGATCTTAATTCTTATTTTGAGAGAATAGAATATAGAAAAAAGGATGAACTGTCCATCAGCCCTGAGAGTAAGTATAGAACAGAAGTGTATCAGTTCCCTATCAAGATGTCAGGTGAGGCTGACCTTGACTACTCCTTTGATTACAATCTTGAGGAGTACTGTGAATCTGAGAACTTCATTAAACTATGACCAGAGCCCTAGCCAGTCAAAATCATGAAACATTAAATGCACAATTTGCTTAAAATAATATTTTCATTTACTCTTTGAAAATTCATGCAATGTATTTGATCATATCCATCTCCCTACACCTCACTCCAACTCCCAAAAAATGTTCCCCACCAATCTGTCACTCACCTCCACATCCTCAGTTTTGTTATTGTTTCAATATACCTGTGGATTCCAGTTAGTACTATTCATATGTACAGAGGTGTGAGGCCACTCACGGCAGCATGAGAAAGCCACAAACAGTGGAATCTCTAAAGGAGAGTCACTCTCTTCCTCAGTCATCAGCTAATAGTAGATCCTCTGCCAGGGTTGCATAGCCTTAGGGCCCCATCCTATGCATGTTGGATTTTGTGTGTATGTGGGAGGATACCTCAGTATATATAGAAGTTATACTTTATAATCTTGATCAACATTATTAAGAAAATACCTTAATGCTTTTATAACAACTCTAAATTCTTTTCATTTAGCCCCTAAAACTCAGTTTTAGTAATAGTTTATTTTTCAGAATGATAATTACAACATTTTGCTGCCTTACCTTTCCTCTCTCCAAATGCTCCCATGAAACCCCTGGCTTTCAAATCCATGGCTTCTTTTCCTTTAATTATTGATACATATGTATTAAAATAGTTCTTATTTATATATAATATAAATTCCCCAAATACATAGTACAGCCTGTACTGTACATACAATGTTACTTTTATGTTTGTAACTCAGGTATGACCACCAGATATTGGTCAACAAATTGGGGGCTTTTTCCTGGTAAAGGTATTTCTCTTGGACTCAGGTTTCCCCACTTGCCCTTAGTTATTTGTATATAGTTGATGCCCCACAAGCTTTCCCCCTTCCATGTTAGCATGTCCATTGATTTTGTCATTGTTCAGGTCTTGTTCAGGTAGCTATATTGATGAGTGTTCATGGGTGGAGCCTCTCTGAAATTTCCAGGAGATACAATCTTACAGAAAACTCTTTTGGTTTTTTGGCTCTTACAGTTTTCCCTACCACTCTTCTACTACAATAATCCTTGAAATTTGGGAGTTTATGACCTATAATAACTGCAGAAGACTGTTAAACAACAGGGGATTATGGGGGGGGGGGCAATAGAGAGGGGAGTAGCAGTATAAAATGATTTTAAGGGGAGAATTGGAAAAATGGGGTTGAGGCTTTTATTATAGAGTAGGGAGTGAGATAAATGCAAAAAGAGGAGTTTGCGTTGTTGGTCAGGATTGTCCAGGAGACTTGCAAAAAGCATTATAAGTTATTGCTGTAGCACTTAGTTGTCTCTGAGAGATGGAAGGTAAATGTCTTTCACTGAAAACACCATGAACTTTGGACATAGGAACCAGAGGGACCAACCTGCATATGACCTTCTCACTGAGGACTCACTATCATGGTATCAGAAAGTTCCACAGGAGGGAAGTAACTGATGGTCTTACTTAGATGAGATGTCTATGAACCACAATAATAACCACCATGGCACAATAACCCTGAGTGCACTAGTAGCACACATATCTTGGTAGCAACCAACAACCCTCTAACTGGATTCAAAGCCTGTTCAACAGGAAGGCAACCATTCCCAGTGCTGAAAAGCCTGCCACCTGGAAATGTGATGCCATAAATCTTGAAGGAAAACCTACAACTGCCATTTTACTAAGCCAGCATAATCCCTAACTGCATTCTGAATATTTGTCATTATATTCACCAGTAAGTACAATTCTCACCCTTCATAAAACTCTTATTTCTAGTTTATTTATCCTACGAAAATTTCACATGTATTTTGATCATATCCATATTTCAGTTCTTCCTGCCTAGTACTTCTGGACTCCTTCTTCTCAACCTTCCAAACCTCATATCTCCTCTTTTTCAATTTTGTATAAACAGCTGAGTCTAGTGATCCCCAAATTTATGTCCATTTATCAGAATAATGGTGGTAACTTCTCCCTTAGGGCCTCTGGCCTCAAAGTCACTTGACCAGGCTTACACTCCCAGGAATGAGTCCTCTCCTATGGAGCAGGCTTTATATCCAATCATAAAGCAATGGGTTATCTCTATAGCAACCATAACAACACTGCACCAATGGACACATTTTGCAAAGCCAATCATATCGTAGCTTTCAGGTTTCACAGATAGGTAAGACTCCAAATTCTCTTAAAAACCAGGTACTATGTCTTAATACAAAATCCCAGGAAGTTGCTTTATTTTCATGCACCTCCCTTTATGTGCTAAACAGATCTAGCAGAAGTCACAATAAATTTTCACTGTAACACAGGCTGATATTAACCTGTAGTTATAACAATGATTTGAGGCTTAACTGGTGAACTACCTGAAACATAAAAGCTATTATCACTTTATGTTTCTATCAAATGCATTTGTAGCATTGATTAAACTCATGAATACTTAGAAATTGTTTCTGCCTTAACCACTCAAGCAGGTAGCTTTGTATATTATAAGATAAAGCATAAAGTGCAACAGTATAAGAAGTCTTCAAATCTACAAGGCTAACTGAATTTAATCTGGAAATGTACAGTTATTGCATACACTGTCTTATTCATCTCTGTTGGGAATTCTCATAATGGAACAAAGTTGATATACCTTAAAGTTGATACATGATAGAGTCCTTCTACCCTAACATGATGAAATTCTACTTGTTGCTAATACTCCTTATTCTCTAACATAGACCTTCCCAGATGCTAGGAGCATTTTCTGCTGGTTTTATAGTGAAACAAATTCTGTACCTCATATAACTCTGTTTTTCTCTACTGTCTGCAGTTGTGAGTCGGGAAAACTGGAAAGGATTATGAGAGGACTAATGTGCAAGCCAAAAGTCAACCCAGTCATCACACGAAGCTGCAAAGGTAGCTGGGAATGTAGTGTTTATTTTTTAATTGGGAAAGAAGAAATTAGAAGCTTAAAACTCAAAGCCTATGCCACAAGGATACACAGATACTTATCCATGTCGTTATAAGTACATTTAATGCTCTAAACAAATACTTGGTTTATGCAGTTTAATCCTAAAATAGATCAGCATTCTGTAGTTACAAGTAATTTAATTTTAAGAATTCTATACAGTATAATAGGAAAGAAATCACACGTCTGTGTACATTCAATAAATACCCTTGTTTCTAATATTTCCCTGTTTGTCTGTTTTCTCTCATCATTCTCTCTCTCTCTCTCTCTCTCTCTCTCTCTCTCTCTCTCTCTCTCTCTCTCTCTTTGTTTCAAAAGGATTTTGCTATACAGAACAAGCTAGACATTAACTCATAACCCTCCCTCTGTCTGCAGCCTCTCAAGTACTGGAATTAAAGGTATTCACCAAAATTCCAGATCTAACTCTGCCTCTATGTTGCTATGACACTCTGTTTCTTAAATTTCCAAGCCAAGTAACATTCTAAAATACCTGATTCTGTGTGTAATATATATAATATCAAATACCATATTACCTTATTTTTCTAAATAACAAAACAAACAATTATATATTTAACAATATTGATCAGTGACTCAATAACAGCAGAGATTTTGCACGAACAGACAATGAATGTTCTTATGGTGGTAATATGGCAACACTACTGTGTGTGCCACTTCCTTATACAATGACACCAAATTGTAAAGGAAAATGGAAAATTACCACATTTGGTCAGATAGCAAGCTTTGTCTTACATTGTTCTTACAGACCTCTTATTGGGTCTCATTAGACTGTTCATTTGCCAAGGCTGGTTTGTGTACATGGTTTCATGACAAGGAATGTAACTTTTTGTCATTTACAACATCTGTCATAGTAGATAAATAATTCAAAAGTTAAAGATAAAAAACAAAAAAAATCTAAAATATGTCACAGGGGTACACAAATACTAATCCATATCATTATAAGGACATTTAAAACTCTAAATTATACATGGTTTATACAGCTTAATTCTTAAATAGATTAGTATCCTGAGTGTGGGGGTATTGCTGAAAAATAAATGTCTGTCATAGTTAACTAGCAGGAAGGGTGTGGTTGTCATTTATAGAAAAGTGTACTTATGATATACCATAGGATAAAAGAAACTTTGTAGGTGTGATTAAGTTTAGATGCATAAGATAGGGCCTGATACAGCACAAGGCTCTTATTAGATGAAGTCAAGGCCAAAGTCCATGGAAAGAAACAAGGTGACAGAAATTAGGCGTGGAAAGGATGAACAGAAAAGGGCATGCCAAGAACACAGGCACTCTATAGCCGCGGAAACAGGCAAGGACTCAGAGCTCCAATATCAACGAACTCTGATGATATCTCGATTTAGTCTCGTAAGAGTCACTGTGAATTTCTCATTTCCAGAAATGCTACAGATCAAATTTGTTATTTCAAAGCATCAAGGTTGTGATTATTTTAACAGTAGCAATCCAAAATGAATACAGAGAGTATTTGGTGCTACAAGCTTACCATGCCACTAGTAACTTTCATATCTGTAAAGGACATTTTTTGCACCTCTTTTGTTATGTGCAGATGGATTTTTTTTTCATACTGGAAGGAACGTAGCAAGAAATAAAATACCCACTAAGAGAATAAAATACAAAAAACATCATAAAGTTATTTAGTACATATTTATAGTTGTAAAAGATACTAATATTTAGGATGAAAGGGCATTATTCTTAGAGGAAAGCTGAAAAAATTGTAATGGTATTTTTCATAATATTTATATATAATATTTAATACATATATTTGTATTAGGTATGAAGGTCACTGTATCAGGAATCTTAAAGAGTCTTATTAATAAAAACAAAACTGAGGCCAGTTATTGGGGTGAATGCTGGAAGATCAGAGAATCAGAATAAGCCACAGCTACCTCACCTCGCCAGTTCCTCAGCTGGTCTTGTTTCCTCAGACTGGAAGCCTCTGAGTCCTCATTTCAATGGCTCTCAGCTGAACTGCTGCTCGATCAGTTTGAAGCTTAACCAGCTAAAAGTTGCTAGTTCCTGGTCCTAACACCTTATATACCTTTCTGCTATCTGCCATCACTCCCTGGGATTAAAGGCCCACTTCTTGGGATTAAAGACATGTGTCACCACCGCCTGGATGTTTCCAATGTGGCCTTGAACTCACAGAGATCCAGAGGGATTTCTACCTCTGGAATGCTAAGATTAAAGGCATGTGCTACCACTGCCTATCCTCTATGTTTAATATTGTGGCTGTTCTGTCTCTGACCCCAGATAAGTTTATTACGGTGCACAATATTTTGGGGAACACAATACCACCACAGGTCACAGTCTTTTCACAATTTATTATATGATTTTGAAAATGATCATATGGTTTGTCTTCATCAGCCTTGATGCTATATATAGATTATGGTGATGTACACCTAAATATCAAACTAACTCTGCATACTTATTTCTCTATGTTTATTTTTATGTTAATACTTTGTTAGAGCCAATATGAACATTCTATTTTGAAATTGTCAGTTTATCCTAATTTGCTTCTTTATTGCTGTAATAAAACACTCTGACCAAAAACAACCAATAAATTGCAGATTACAGTACATTGTCTGCAAAGCCAAGGCAAAAACTGAAACAAATACCACATAGGCATGCTGTTTACTGACTTGCTCTCCCAGGCTTGCCCTGGCTTTCTTATAGAGCTCAAGTCCACCTGTCTGGGGATGGTACTACCTGCTGGGAATGGACCCTCCCACTACAATTAACAATCAAGGAATGGCCCCTCAGACATGGTCACAAGCCAGGTTGCCAGAGGGATTTTTTCAACTAAGGTTCCCGTCTCCCAGGCTTGTCAAGTTGAGAAGTAAGACTAGTCATCTCAGTGTCCAAGTTTGAAGTTGTGTGTTTGTGTGTGCTGTTGTTGTTGTTTATTTTAGTGACAATGTGATATTAGCTACACAAAATTATGGAATTTCATTCTATTTTACAGCAGTGACAAATCATTACTCATTCTTCACATGGTTAGTCCCCAATAAGCCATCTGTGCTGCAGACTTTTAAAGAGATCTTTAATTACAGCTTCAACTTCTGTCATAGTTATGAGGCAATTGTTGTTATTTCTGATTGCCTTTGCTTTGGTAGTTTGATTTCAAGAAATTGGTCCATAGTTTCTTAGTTATAGAATCTACAACTGTGAAGTTGTTTACAGCAATCTCGGCATTACTCTTTTCCAGAGTATATCATCATTTTAAAGGAAGATTTATTTAGATGTAGTTCATATCTCAGTATACTTATCTATTTAAAGAGTACAATTCAAAGATTTTAATACATGTTCCAAAATGTTAAACAATCAATATATTCAATTTAGAATTTCCCTCATTATATCAATTCCTACCCAACCTCCATATTAAATAATCTATCTTCTATTCCAATAGACTTGTTCAGTATACATACTTCACATATATGCAATTCAGGAATATGTGTCTGTGACTTTCTGTGACAAACTTACCTCATGTAACTCGTTTTTAAAGATTTTCCGTGTTATGATATGATACTCAGGTTTTCATCCATTTTGAAAATGCCATTATTTATGATCACTGTTTCAGAGGCTTCAAACCATGACTACTTGGCCCAGTCCTATGACCTCATGTTGAGGCAGAGTTTCACAATGAAAAACTCACAGTAGAGCACAACTGAGTTCTTCATGGAGGCCAGGAAGTGGAGAAGGCTAGGAACAAAAGATTCTGGAATTATATATATATATATTCAAAAAAATGAACAAACAAAAATCAAAACCTAAAACAACAACAAAAACTTCTCCATGACTTGCTTAGTATACCCTATGTCTTAATAGTCCACTAAGTCTTTACTATATGACCTTTGTGTAGGACAATACACATATAAACTACAATTCATAAACTAATACCTCATTCAGTTTTAGCAAATGATATGCTATTGTTGGCTATACTCCATTTTAAAAACCACTTACCACTTGAAACATTTGTTTCTTTCACATTTTGAGCTTATTGATAATTTTACAATAAGTTATTTTCCAATTATTTATGTGACATGTTTTTGATGTCTCTTGTATATATACTTGGGAGGAGAATTGCCATGTGATAACACTATCATTTCAGAAATGTCCAGAATCCACTCCCAATGGATACATCTACAAAACAGCTCCCACACCTAAGGTTCAGGGAACATGTGCAAGAGGGGACAAAAAGATTGTAAGAGCCAGAGAATCAAGGAGTTTTCTGTGATGTTGTTATTCCCAGGAATGTCAGAAGCTATACCCCAAAAGTCTCAACAATATGAGTTCCTATACATAAGATGAACAAAGAGCAATGATAGACATGTTGACTTGGACAGGAGAAAGCCCAGGAGCCCTCAACACTGCACCAAGAACTATCTGTAGGCAGAGAGAACACCAATTGGATATATCCAGTATCAAATGGTCACCTCTGAAATCATACATAGAAGCAACAATATATGGACTGAGGAGGTTATGTTTAGGAATATATACACATATATATAATGTATATATAGTATACATATGTATACATACACATATATATGCATGTAACAATTAATGAAAAAGAGGCCAGTGATTTGAAAAAGAGAAAGGAAGGAGTAATTTGGAGGATTTGGAGGGAGGAATGGAAGGGGTAAATGATGCAAATATATATATTTATATAAAAATGATGCAAATATATATATATATATATATATATAAAAGCAATGGTAAAATTAAAAAAAAAGAAATGGCCAGTCTGTTTTCCAAAAAACAACAATCTTTAGGCCTCATGAAGACATTATTTGAAATTTTATTTTATTTTAATAATCTTAATGAATACTAAGTAATATGTCATTGTGGTTTTATTTGTTTTTTCCATAACTAATGATAATAGACATCTTTCAATGTATTTCTTTACTAAATGTATAACTTTTTAGGAAAAAGTTTTCCTAGCTTTGAATGTAAATGCTTATTTACTTATTTTCTTTGTTGTGGCTGTGTTTGTGGTGCTATATTTAACAACTTTTTGAAAATTCAAGGCAATGTAATATGTTTTCATGTTTTGTACTAAGAGGTTTATATTTTTAGTTCTTAATTTTAAGCATTTGATCTCCTTGAAATTAATTCTTACAAATGTGACATTCTTATGCATTTGGCTAGCCAATTATAACAGATATATTTAAACTAGCGTATGATGTGTTAGATATGATCAAGGGATTTTTGAACTAAGTTTGACATTCTTTTTCCCTACCCCTTTCTTCCCTGATTCACCTGATTGCCACAGCACAGGAGAGTTATTGCCTGCCAAGTACAGGGTATTGAGATACTTAGGTAAAAGAAAATCTTCCCTCAATGAGTGTTCATAATACCATAGTCTAAAACAATTTGTCCTTAGATAAACAGGTTAATTTCTATACTCTGCAATTTTTGTTCATATATCCAACATCTTGTGCTGTCACTGTCTTGATACAGCTGTTTTTAGTAATTCCTAGTGACATGAAGTGTCACAAGCATTTGTTCTTCCTTCTTAAGAATCTTGGTCTCTTGTAATTCCTTTTGAATTTAATAATAAATTCATCAACTTTTAGAAAGAAATTCTTTTGGATTCTGGTAGCAATAATAGATAAATTTGAGGGCTATTGCTATTTTAGTAACTATATTTTCTAATCCATGAATATGGAACATTTTCCCCACATATTTAGAATTTCTTATCTCTCTCAATACTGTTTTGTAGTTTTTAAAGTAAAGTTTTTAACTCTAGAAACCTCAGGAGAAAAAGAAGAGAAAATTTCCAAAATGATCAGACGGCAAGAAATAATTAAACTCAGGACAGAAATCAATAAAATGTAAACACAAACAAACAAAACACAGTACAAGGAATTAATTGTTGTAGAATATTAAGATGTGTTGCATTTGTGTATGCAGTGGAACATTTGTTTAATGATGCAAAAATATGTTGCATTCTTTTACATTGCATTTGTTTAGCTCTATGAAGCTCTGTTACTTTGCCTGTCTAAAATACCTGATTGGTCTAATAAAGAGCTGAATGACCAATAGCAAGGCAGGAAAAGGGGCAGGTGTGGCTGCCAGACAGGGAGAATAAATAGAAGGAAAAATCTGGGAAGGAAAGATCTGGGAGTGAGGAGAAAAGAATAGGAGGACTCCAGGGGCCAGTCACCCAGCTACACAGCAAGCCATGGAGAGAGAAGTAGAGAAAGGTATACAGAAAAAGAGAAAGATGAATCCCAGAGATAAAAGACAAACAGAATAATTTAAGTTAAGAAAAGCGCTAGAATGACTGGGCGGTGGTGGCACACACCTTTAATCCCAGCACTCAGGAGGTAGAGGCAGGC
>CABHPR010153035.1:0-11355 GCA_902168415.1 Peromyscus melanophrys
TGTGTGTGTGTGTGTGTATATATATATATATATATATATATATATATATATATATTTCTAAATATAACCTGATAAGTCCACATAATTTGACATTGGACAGCCATTTGATGTGCTCTTCCCTGGTGAAGACTTCTCCTCACTCAACTCTCTTTAGTTGCCTGTAGCTCTATTAACATTTGTCGTTATACCCACAGATAAGTACAGCTTTTGTGCCTCATCAAGGACACATCTCTTTCCAACAGATGGAGAACACTACAGAAAACCTCAACCAATCAAAACGCAGAGTTGTGGAGCCCTGCCTCAATATATACCTCTACAAAACACTCCTCCAACTAAGGTTCAGGGACGCTGTGGAAGGGGTGGCAGAAAGATTGTAAGGGACAGAGGATCAGGGAGTTTGCTGTGAGATTGTGTCTCTTGGTAATATCAGAAGTTATACCCATAAAGTCTCACTAACATGACTGCCCAAAAATGAGCAAAACAAGGACAATACCAATGGACATGCAGAAGTGGTTGGGGAAGAGCCTAGCAGGCCTCAGCCCTGGAGGGTTTTTAATGAGACTTTTGTCTCAACCTCTTAAGTTGCTGGTATTAGAGCCATTACCAGGTGGAGAGGTTTTTATGCTAATATAATTCTTTTAGGAAAGTTATGTGTATATGCGTAGGTGTATGTATGCTACTTGTGTGTGTGTGTGTGTTATGTATGTGTTAAAGGAGGCCAAAGTAGGGCATTGGATACTCTGGAGCTGAAGTTACAGTGGTTGTGAGTCTTTTATCCTCAACAGTGGATTCTGGGAATCAAACTCAGGTCTTTTGGAAGAGCAGTAAGTGCTCTTAACCACTGGCCATTTCTTCAGCACCACTAATAAAATTCTTGGTGACCCCACAAAGGGCCTGGTAATATGAAGATATACAAATACTATCTGATTTTATAAATGATTAAACTTGTGTACACAATACAATTTATGCACACAGTTTATAGTATGGTGGTTGTGATATCTGTCTTCCTTTTGAATGGTACCGTAAGGTTGTATTTTTAAGTGAAGTAATGGATTTGACCATGATCTCTTCATAAATATGTGTAATTATACTTTGTTCTCATTAGCTCCCTTCTCCTCCCCATCCTCCCTCTAGCTGGCCTCCCCCTCCCCCCCAGTTAGCCCCCCTTTTCCTTCCTGTCAGGTTTATTCCATTGCCCTCTCTCCCACCTCCCATAAGAGTGCTCCCTCCCCACTCAGGATTCCCTTTCTACAGCCCCTCCCAATATATAAACACACGCATATAAGTGAAAACATGTGGTAGTTGTCTTTCTGCATTTGGATCATTTATTGATTTTTGATTGCTTTTTTTCCCCTTGGATACACATCCCTGAATTTTCTGTGAAGCACCAAACATCTATATCACATAAATGGTTTTAAAATAACACACATAATGAGTAGATGTGCTTTATTTTTAAATAGCATTAAAATAAAAAATATATGTAAATAAAACATATAACAAAAACAATGTATTTGGAAGAAATTTGCAGCACATATTAAAAATTTTGCTTTAACATTTACTGAGTTTATATGTTCATAACTGCCCACAGATAAACTAGGGAAGGTTCAACATTTACGAATCAAAGGAAAATTACATGTGACTGTTGAGCTTATCAGAAAACGTTAGCTGTTCATTTAGTCAAGATCATGAAAGCAGAAGGAAGTGTCACTGCTGAGTGTAATATAAAGTCATAGAATAAAGTACTTCTGGGAAAACTGTAACCCCAAAGATGGGAGGAGAAAGAACCCCAACCCAAATCATTATGGTTAAATTAGTTAAAGCAAGCAATTAATTAAAGCAAGCTTTTTTTTATTCATGTTCACAGGCTGCCTCCCCCTAAGGCAAGGTTTGAGAGGTCAGCATTGGAAGTGAGGAAGACAAAGATTTTATAGCTCAGGGGTAGGGGGTTTCCAAGTGGGGGATTTGGCAGGGAAAATAGGCGGGGTTACAGGAGCAGAACATAAGCATGACAAGTTAGTCATAACAACCCCCGAAACAAAGACATGATGGCAAGGTGGCCGTAACAACAGGTAGTCATCACAAGGTGACCATAACAACCCTTTTGAAACTATAGTGGCATTGCAAGATGGTTATTAACTTTTTGAAACAAAGACACGATTGCCATTTCTGGAACAGGCAGTATAGAACCTTTTGTAGTTAAGTTTACAGGTGGGGCACAGCCCAATGCTTGAGAAACAGATTTAATCATAAACAGGAATGAACCTAGTGTATCTTCACTATAAGATGTTTTTAAGTGTAAGATAGAGGCAGGCTGGTTCTTCCAAACATGAAGACAAGAGCTCAGATCCTCAGAACCCACGTGTAGGCTCGACATGGTGGCCATACACCTGCCATGACAGACAGACATGCAGCTATATATAGGCTGCAGGATCAGCACTTGGGAGGATGAGACAGGAGACCCCTGGGAGGGGGCCTCAAGCTAGACTTCCTACAACTGAAGTTCTGCATTCAGCGAGAGACTCTACCTCAAAAATTAAGTGGAGGATGACTGAGGAAGACATGGGTGTCTTGTGCCTCTACAGCCATGCCTACACATTTGCACAGGCACTTGCAAATGTGGACACACATTCAAAAAAAATTCACACAATCATTTTGGGGAAAAAACCTGGATTATTTATTAATTTTAAATATACTTAGAGTGCAACTTTATAAAAACAATTCATAGAATCTATCCTAGGATTATAACTTAATATGCAGAAAAGGCTATTTCCCCCAATACTTTTAAATTTACTTTTTATATTAAAAAAATTAAAAAGAAACATATACTATCTAACATGGGTGAATGTTTGACAGTTTTATAAGGAGAAAAATACAATAAATCCATTGAGTCCTCTTGAATGAAGGAATGAATCATTTTAGGCTCTAGTATTAACATTATCAATTGTAGTTGAAATTTTCTCTGGTCCTTCCCAGCCCCACAGCTGCTTATAAAATAATCACTCAGAAGTTTATATTAATTAAAACTGCTCTGCCATTAGCTCAGGCCTATCACTGACTAGCTCTTACATTTAAACTCAGCCCATTTCTGTTAATCTATATGTTGCCATGTGTTCCGTGGCTTTACCTGTGTGCCATTACATGCTGCTCCCTGGATGGTGGGCTGGTGTCTGCTGACTCAGCCTTGGACTCTAGGCCTGTGGGCTGAAGATGGATGCCCCAACGTTGCAGAGGAACTTTGGATGACTGTTCAGGCAGATAGCTTTCTCTGTCATTCTAGATTTTTAGAAGTTGCTTACAATGCTCTTCCTGTTTACTTAAGTAATATTATATCCTTCTGGGGTCTTTGATGTAGTTGGAGACTAGATAGTTATAATTTTCCTTAGTTATGATAAAAGATAAGTTAGATATAAAACCTTAGAATCACAAATATAGGATAAATAAGATTTTTTCTTTGAATTTGCCAAATATAAATAGACTAGATATTGTAACTGTAATTCTTGCTTGATAATTGTTTAGTTATATGTAATTTTACTATGTTAAAGTTAAAATTTTCCTTTTTAATTAAACAGAAAAGGGGAAATGTTGTGAGACAATGCTTTGGTACACTGGTTTAATAAAACGCTGATTGACCAGTAGCCAGGCAGGAAGTATAGGCGGGATAAACAGACAAGGAGAATTCTGAGAAGAAAAAGGCTGAGTCTGGAGATGCCAGCCCACTGTCCAGGAAGCAGCGCACGCACACACACACACACACACACACACACACACACACACACACACACACAGAGACAAAGAAAAAGAAAAGCTGAAAAAAAAAAGCCATCTGATTTCGGCCTCAGCCTGTCTCTGACTCTGCTCTCAGACTCCCTTGCCAGTGAGCTCACCAGGACTTGTTTTCTGGGATGATGGCGAGTCTGTAACATTCAAGCACTTTTCAAGCCTACAGTCAAGAAGTTGTTGCTGTTTTTAATCCACAGCTGAAACTGTAAGGAAATGTGGTTGGAGTCCCATGAATCAGGTAAAAATGGAAAAGATGTGAGAGAGGATGTTTCCAAAGCAACCCATCTCTCCGCCCATTCAGAACTGCTCCAACCCCTCTCCCACATTGCCTTCATTTTTTCCACAATAGTGTCTCTCACGTGACATTTTTGTCCAAAAGATGTCTTCCCCACCTTGGGTCAAGACCAGACATCATCATCTCTTGGGAGATCCAGCAGAAGCGTCACAACATAAACTCATATCTATATTGTTGCAGCTGACTCTGTCTCCATCAGGTCTATCTTGCAACTTCCTGGTCTGGATACAACCAACCATTGTAGCTCATATAGGTGACAGATAGTGCTGTTTCCACAAGGTAGGGGTGCTGTGTACTGGTGAGGAAATACGGTAAAATAAAAAGCTACCTGTTGGTTTCATAGACATGATCAACCATGTTGATGGACCAATGCACACATAGTAACAGTCAATGATGTAGTCATCTAATGAAGTAAAAACTTCTGTTTACATTTGAAGAAACCAAAGAATAAGACAGGAAGCAGTCTGCATGCCAGAGACCATTTGGAAGGCTGGCGGCAGAATCTTAATTAAAACCGGAGTATATCTTATTTCTAAAAATAGACTTATCCATAAAACTCTATTGCTTCCCGTCCTTGTAGTCAAATTTGTTTTCCCTAATTTCTACCTGCGGCATTTTAAAAAGGAATAATTCTCCTTGACAATCTACTCTCTCTGTTGATCATTTGTTTACTTATTTACGCTCTGTGTTTGGGTGTGTGAGAATGACTTCACTTCTATGTTGGAGGTGTTAGGGATTATACTGAAGTCATCAGCCTCGGCGGCAAGAGCCTTTATCCACTAAGCCACCTCTCTGGCTCAATGTGTTTCCATTTACCATGGACAACTGATCTACCTCTCCAGCCCCCGAATCTGGGAATCTACAAACATTTCTGATTGTTGTGATTGTTTGATTCATTGTGAAGTTTATTTGACAGGATTTGCCTATCAGATGTGCTTTGGCTGGTAGAATTCCAGGGGGTTTACTTAAATGGAACAAACCAGATTCCTGAACTGAGCTTTGCTAGATGTGGCTAGCTTCAGAGATGTTGGAGTCACACCACACAAGAACAAATTATTTCAGCCTAAGCTCTGGAATGAGACGTGAAGAACAAATCTATGGCCTGGAGCCCAACAGTCAGGCTAAGTGTACCCTAGATAGGGAGAAGCACAGTTGACCTCGTGACTGTGAACAATCGCTTGTGGAAAGTCTCTGAGTTTGAAAGCAGTAGGGTAGGCAAACTCATTATGGAAACAGCACATTGAATCTTTCTCTTAGTTTACAGTTTGGGCCTTTTAGTGGCATTGAAGGCTTGTAGCAAGTGAGATCTGCTTTATGCACTGTGCAGTGTTATCTCCAGATAAGGAATGTGTGCAAGTTCTCTGACTAGCTGGGACCTGCTGCCTCAGTCAACATTGTCTTTTCAACCTTCTTTCTGCAGTGATACATTTGTTATTGTCATAGGGAATTTCAAAAGAACAGACAACCGTGATAAGATGACCTGTTGATAAATGTTTTTCACTAGTTCTATTGTGCAAGGAGCTTGAATTGATAGCTACACATAACATTGACAGTGATTGCTCTATGTGGCATGCCTTACCCTTCCCTGCAGCTCACTTGAATGATTTGTCCTGGCATGGGTGTTATGTATGTTTAGTGTTCCTGGTGTTATTTATGGTCTCATTTAATTGTTAACAATGTCTCATCTTATACAGAAAAAAAAAAGTCTGAAAAGGTGACAACCATTGGTACAGTCAGAATGATTTTAAGATTAGGAAGATCCAAAGTTTGACCCCGAATTGTGGGTAAGATTTGGAAGGATGTCTTCAGGAGAGCATGAATTTTGTATAGTGCATCAGTTAGTAAGAAATCTGACAGTAAAATAGTAGCCTCCCAAATCTTACATATTTGCAGTCCCTCTGGCCTATGTCTCTAACTTGATTTTTTTTTCAAATCTGTATTTGAAAAAGAATTAATTAGGCTTACACCATAAATTTGTTGTAGAAATCAGTAACAAAATTGTTAGATATGTGAAGGAAAGGAATATCATCAAGGATATTCAAAGGTTAATAGAAGTTGACACTGTTGGGAGGGTCAGGGTGAGTTTGAAACATTGGTTTATGGGGACCACTATGGTGTTGATAGTCAGGTAAATATTTTGTAAGTTGCTCTGTGTGTTTATCCCTTGCCCAATATTGTACTCTATAGTCATATCCACCCAAGGACAGAAACAGCCATTGCTGTGCTTAAGGAATTGAGCAACCACTCCTCTCACTGGAGGCAGAGAGATAGTTTACAGGACACATTACAGTCTACCAAAGGCCGCAATAAAAGTAAAAGAGCTAGGAGATTATAGATGAGCCGGTGAATGATCGCCGTGAAGAGAATTGAGGTAGTTCGTAGGAGAGGTTACAAATGGACTTCTAGTAAATTCTTCCTAGTGGGCACAGAAAAAAGGCTGAATCAAAACTGGGGTTGAAACTTCGAGTCTAAAAGACTAAACAAAAACAAACAAAAAACAACTAGTATTGGCGTGGACAGAACATAAACCTGGAAAATTTGATGCTGTCAACCAATAGTTTCTGTCCATTTGATAACTGAGTGTGAGTTTTGATGAGTGAATGATACTTTTCTGGTTCTGTTCTCAGTGTTTTCCATGCGATGACCTTAAAACATCATGCCATGTTTGTGTTTAGCAATTACCTTGTTGAACTCAAGATAATGAACTCAAACGGGCTTGGTATGAAAAAACAAACAAACAAACAAACAAACAACACTGAGACAACCAATGCCTGTCTGGCTCTTCTTGAACACAAAGCATATCTTCTGCAGAGTGTGGGTAAGATCCCATCTTAGCTGTGACCTGTAATAATTGGTAGAGGCAGTCGCCAGGCCAAAATCTTCAAGCTCCAACCCTGGGAAGTTTGATCACATTCAAGACGTAGTTAGATGCATGGCTGTATGAGAAGAGGAATTCCCGACTATGTTAGAGCAGTGAGTCAGTCAGCCAATAAGAGCTTTGTTCTAAGGAAAGAGAAAGCTACACCCCCCCCCCCCCCCGCAATCTTGGAAAATGTGCCCAAAGATGTTGCTGGTGGTATTCCAACCAGAACACATTTTTTTTTCTTGAGGTTAAAATGGCTAGTTTAACTAGTCAGCTAAGACAGTAAGATTCAGGAAGGTGCTGCCTTGCTTCCTGCCATGATGATAATAGACTAAAGCTCTGAACTGTAAGCCAGCCCCAGTGAAATGTTTCTCCTTTATAAGAGTTGCTGTGATCATGGTGTCTCTTCACAGCAATGGAAACCCTAAGACACCCTCCTTCTAACTCTATTTTCTTTTTTCTGTAGTAGCTTTAAGAAGAGTCCATTCTCTCCTTCTTTCATTCACCGTATGTAGAATTTCCCTCTATTATAACTATATGTTACTCTGAACCTTTTTGCATGTCTAACTCTGAGCTTCGGGCCTAGAACTTTCTACATACTGGCTGGTTAATAAATACGTGATAAACATGTGTTGAATTGGGAGCACTTTAGGAATTTTTACTGGAGATTAAGCCAAGTCAACACTGTCACTTTGCAGTCTATTTGTTTTTCCTTCTCCCTCCTTCCCTCCCCACTGCCTTATTTAGTTTTTTTGCATTCATTTATCTTGTGTGTTTTTGTGCTAATCGAGGCACAGGTGAGGAGGTCAGAGGTCAGCTTGGCCGTTCTCTCCTACTGTGTGTGAACTGAGGATCAGACTCAGACTCTCAGGCCTGGCAGGGAGCACCTTTACCTGCTGAGCCATCTTGCCAGCTCTTTTATTTTACTTCACATGGGGTCTTTCTACATAATCCAAGCTGGCCTGGAACTCATGTCACCTGGGCTAGCCTCCAACTCGCCATCCTTCTGCCCCAGCCTTCAACGTGCTGAGATGACAGATTCACACCAACGTGCCTGACTTCAACTTCATCTAGATAAGTCAGAAAGTCACTGAAGATCAAAGGAATAGGGAAAAGAAAGTTTAAACTTTCTTAATGTAAAGAATTACATCTGGGATGTGAATCCTCATTAAATAAACAGTACAGTTTGTGATCATGCTGGTGGGAAGACTTGTCAGGATCCCTGGGGCGTTAGGAAGCCACAGGAGCATGCCCATATTATTGGTTTCTGGGATGCTTCAGGGTCAGCTACCCCAGAAGACAGCAGTGGTCTCAACCCACTTATGGCTCAACTTCAACCCTGGCTTCTGAGGGACTTGAAACTCTGTGGTGACACAGGCTCTGTAAGTTTGACTACAGCTTCCCTTGGAGGCAGCTTGACACTTTGGCTTATAAAAGCACTGTAAATTCCAAGATCTAATTGGCACAGTGTTGCTTTTCCATGAGGAAAGCCAGGTTCAGAGAAATTCCCTGTTACATTCTCTTGGCTAAACCTCATTTTGTATGAGCTCTTTCTGTCTCTCGGTCTGTTTCTGTCTCCATGTCTGTCTTGGTCTCAGTCTCTCTCTCTCCCTCCCTCCCTCCCTCCCCCCCTCTCCTGAATGGCATCTCTTTAAACAATATCAGGAAACTGAGAAGAAAACACAATTGAGAGAGTATTTGAGGAAATACATAGAAACTGTTAGATTTTCCTCTTTGCAGTTTAGCTTTTTGTATACCTAGGAAAGTTTTACAAGAATTATTATAATAGACAGATAGATGCCTCCCCATTATTTGAAACACACGGAAGTATGCATATCTCAATCCAAAACTTCAAACCTTATATGATCATCAGAGCCATCCTTTAAAAAAACTATTACCTAAATATTTTTGATTTATTAGTAATAAAAATAAAAGATTAAAATTGAATATTGAAGCTGGAAATCAGAGACTTATGATAGTCGTAGGGAATGGCAAGGCAGCCTAGAACTCTACAAGCATCTCACAGGGCTGTTTGACTTACTGAGGAATTACCATTAGTGACTTTCCAGTGGGAAAATTTTAATAAAGCAGAACAAAATTAAGCCATTAAATAGTAGATGAAATATGTAATGGTTGGAAAGAAAAGTAAACCCGCTATAGGAAAAATGTAATTCAATAAACTTGATGCTAACCATAGCTAGATAACAGGGAGCGGGGCAGGTTTGTGGTCACACATCACAGTTGAATAAAAGTATCTTTTGTCATGATTATATATTAGGAAGTAGTGCAAAACAACCAAAGGCAAGTGAAATGTAATGAGAATTCCATCCTTGGAACAGAGGTGTGGCCCATGTTCATGTGTGTTTCAGAGCTAGCCCGTCATGTGACACACACAGACTTTCAGCAGAAAATCCAGAGTTGTTAGCTCACAGCATCAGAGAGGCACTTGGAATTTCAGGGCAGCTGGCCACTAACGGGGGAGGGTCCAGACAAGAAGAGTGAGTCCCCAGGTGAAGACCACACACATCGTCCTGCACACAGCCCAGAAACACATAGAGATGCCATTGAGTTTAGTGGAAAGCAACGACTAGACCACTGAACACATTAAACAGACGTTTCAGCTGCTGCTAAATTAAATGGACTAAAACTAATAAAATAGTTGACTGTGCAAGTGTGTGGGAGGGATTACATCTTTAATGTACTTCTGGCCAAAAAAAAAAAAAAATGTAAAATGGCAAACTGCTTTGGAAAAGCATGACAGCTTCAGTGTTAAACATTCATCAGTTATATGGTTCAGCCATTTCACTCTTAGGAATCTGCCAAACCTTGGGGAGATGGAGTCGAGAAGATCCCCCAGGGTCTGGCAAGCCAGGCTAGTCTGATGGAGATGCCCAGATGCCAGTCAGAGACCCTGTCTCAAAAACAAGGTGAACAACTCCTGAGAACCAACACCTCTGTGTTCACGTGAACCCACACTAGCACACACACACACCCCTCCCCACCAAGAACCTGCCACACTAAAATGAAACATATTCACATGGATACTTACATGTGGATGCCCAGAGCATCTTCGTTTGAGAAATGGAAAGCAACCCAAAAGTTGACTTTAGGAATGAATGACACTATGGTGGATAGCCATAATGCAGAATACTAACTCTAAGAAGAGTGAGCACACAATAAATATGTTCATTGCTCAAATTTCAGAATTATCACTCTGAGTTAAAGGTGTGGGCGATAAGCAATAGACACTGTATTATTGCATTTGTAGTATATGGGATAGAATATACTATATGGTATAAATTACAAATTACAGTAACAGTACATTCATGGTTATCTGATGAGGGGCAACAGGTGGGGTAAGAAGAACGAGTTATAGAGGAAAAGAAAATACTTGCAGGTGATAGAGATATTTGCTCCCTGGGGTGAGCATGACCTCATCCATGAACCTGTAATGGTAAAACTCATCAATTTGTGCACTCATTATATTATGTCTATTGCTCTTTGATTAAATATCGGTAACAGTATTTTAAATATTTTCTGATGAAGTGCACACTCCCTGCCTCATTTATTCTTTTCGTAGAACAAGATGTAATTGTCCTGGAGACAAAAAACCCAGTAGTGGGCTCCATGTGCTGCTGAAGAACGGTGAGACTGTTTTCTGTTTCTATCCATCTGAGGATGACAGTTCTGCCTCAGTATCCATGGAAACCATCTCTAGAACCTCTTCTCACAATACTAAGGTTGGTCAAACCCTTTATGTAGGCAGTCAAAGTGTTTGCTTATAATCTATATGCATCTTATCCTTTAAGTCATCTCCAGATGACTCCCAGTGCCCAGCAGACAGTAAAGACTGTGTGAACAGTTGCTGTTTTGTCTAACCAATATTGTCAAAACCCCAAACAACAACTCTATCTGTTCAGTAAAGATACAACCTTCGTCTCAGAATGTTTTTGATCTGGGCTTGTTGGATCCAGAGATGAGGAACCCCTGGCAATGGAGAGCCGACTGTAGTAATGGACACAGTCACACAGACATATTAATGACTGTAAATTGTAAGCATGAAATGGGGTCCCAGAAAAATGGCTCCAGGAGAATCTTTAATCACCCTAATGGATTATCTTACTATTAACCCCATGCACCCACCACAAATACTGAAATGAAACCCTCTTTGTGAACAACAGAGTAAGAACTTCAGGTACCTTGAAGATGTACCTGATGCATTTAATAAATACTCTTCTAACAACAGAATTAAAAGAAACTTTAAAAACTTTTGTACATGTGTGTGATATATTTTGAGCATATCCAACTCTTTCCAGATCCCCTAATCACTCTACAAATTTCATGTCTCCCTCCTTCCCTCCTTTCTGTCTTTTCTCTCTTTCAT
This sequence comes from Peromyscus melanophrys, assembly GCA_902168415.1. NCBI lineage: Eukaryota > Metazoa > Chordata > Mammalia > Rodentia > Cricetidae > Peromyscus > Peromyscus melanophrys. The sequence continues at coordinate 11,323 of CABHPR010153035.1, forward strand.
TCTCTCTCTCTCTCTCTCTCTCTCTCTCTCTCT
>CABHPR010153036.1:0-79327 GCA_902168415.1 Peromyscus melanophrys
TTGTCTTCATTGGCTGGCTGCAAGGACACTTGTAATTTTCTTCATCTCCAGTTTGAATCTAATCACTAAGAAGAGAGTCCCTGAGGTAGGGGCTATATTTTAGTATTTTTAGGTCCTTATTCTTTCTAAATATTGAATACAGATTTGAGAAAAGAAAAGATTGTCAAATGCATATGGTTTTTCCATGGACATGGGCCAGAATACCAGCAAGTTGCTACTCGGTTCTACATATGGATTTAACAAAGAGACAATGAAAGACACTAGTTTCATTTCTATTACTAAAGGAATTTTACATTTTGTCAATAAAGTCGTGAATTCTTCTTTATAGAGAAACCTTAGAGGTTTGTACTTGATGGTTTAAAGATGTAAATGGTCAAGGGATAATTGTTCAAAGATCTGCTGAGGTAATTGAGTGTTATGGGAATTTTGTCTGTGTTGTGGTCTGATATCCAATTGAGTCAGGCATTGGGTGAAGAGGTGGAGATTCACCTTCAGCTGGTCAGAATGGATCATGGAGTTCTCGCCGACTTGGGAGAAGGGAAAGAGAGGCTCTCAGAAGACAAGGTGGGGCTGAAGGTTTACACTGGCTTTTCAAGCCTGGAAGAGGATGGTGGCAGTGTGTTGTGGTCATTTGTGGTTATCTCCAGTTTTATCATTAATATTTATCCCCAAGTTTTATTTTTAATAAATGATAAAAGAAATCATAATCATTGGGCATCTGTCTTTCTGACTAGGAAATTGTGCTATCATAATTACTGCAAAGACCAGCTATTTTTTCCTGAGATTCCAGGATGTGAAGTACTGAGTAAAAAACCTTAGAGAAGGGTGGCGTTTTCAGCATTCCCGTATAGTGAGGCTTTGATATATATGGATGCGTAGATCTCTTTCTTGCAAGGTAAAGCATTAAAACGCATTTCCTGTCACACAGATCTTCAGAACTAATCTTGAGAAAAGCTAAAATATGTCAGCAGATGGCACATCCTGTGGAACATTATCTTACTTCTCTTCAGGAGCCCTTTGTTGTTTTTTTTTTTCAATTTTTTTTTTTGATTCTTCTCAATCTCTCTGGCTTTGGAAAGGAGAACAGCAGGAGCTCCTTGCATGACAGACATTTCAGTCACTAGATGATACAGAATATTATTCAAGGCACTTAATAGACTGTGTACCACTAACAGAATGACTTCTTGCTAAGCAACTGCAGTTGAACAATCACATTGAAGTTAGATGCAATAGTTTAACATAGAGACAGATTTTGCTCAAAGAGGCTGAAACAAACTTTCCCTTTGCTATTCAAATGTGTATTGGAAATGTTACTTTGTAGATGATACAAATCTTAGAATTGTAAAATGTAGCCATTAACCTTGTATAGTAAAATTTTAGAGAGGATTAAGTTCAGAAAGGTCAGTAGAGTGCTTTGTGAAGTTTCCAGAAAGTTAATAACTCTCAAAAAAAAATCATGCTTTCCTTAAATTCCATTTTCACTGCTTTGTTTATATCACACCATGAAGAGACCAAACCTATGAATAACAGGTATAGAAAGAGAAGAGAAAACATTCAGCAAAATCACAGAAGAAAACCCCCAGATTTAAAGAAAGAGATGCTTGTCAAAGTTCAAGAGGCAGACAAAACACTAAATAGACAGGAACAGAAAAGAAACTCCTGTGACACACAAAAGTGAAAATAATAAATTTACAGATGAAGAAAGGATATTGGAAGATATAAAGGAAAAAGACGAAGTCACAAATAATGGCAAGTCCATTAGAACAACACCCAGCTTTTCAGTGGAGAATATGAAATCTAGAAGGGCTTAAACTAATGTCCTACAAACTTTGAAAGATCAGAGGTATAAGCCCAGGATACTATTTTCAGCAAAGCTATCAGAAGAAAATATAATAGTTCATGATAAAAACCTACTCAAAGAATTCATGTTTACCAAGTCAGTGCTACAGAAGATATCAGAAGAGTATTTCAGTATGATGGGGGGATTAACCACACACAAAAGTACACAAGGAACACCTACTTTCACAAAACCACAACCAAAATCAAACCAAACAAAACAAAACACAAAACAAACAAACAAACAAACAAACACCACTACAAAATCTAAAACCACCACAAATGGCCTTTAACACAGTAACAGTGGGTGCCAATACCCCACTCTCACCAACAGACAAGTTATGAGATAAAACCTAAATAGATAAACTCTGGAGTTAAATAGTATCGAACAGACATTTAGAGAACATTCTAAATTCTAAGTTTATTTAGTTTTGAATTTTTGAGATTGATCATTCTACGTTTGGGAGCTCACCTGGTCACTTCATGGTATGTAAACACATACCTTGTTTCTACCACTAGGTTATGGTAATGGCTTCTTTCCTACCTTAGATCAATTAAAATTGCCAATTGTCTCCAGACACTGTTACATGTCTCTAGGGAAAGGAAACTCTTTGAGAACCTCAGGTTCAAGTGTGTATTGTGTGTTTATTTCCTGGAAAATGATTAGAAAATACTTTTCAGCTCCACCTGGCTTTAATTCTCCAAGTAAGACCTAGACAAATGTCTGTTCACTCCAGATAGGCAATGACACCAAAAAAAGTAAACTGTTCAAACCGGCATTGTGAACGATGTCATGTCCAGATGCACTTAGAGGAACTTGGATGAGATTACTTACAAAGGCATAGCTGGGTCAAAGACAGTGATGATATGTCTGAGTAGTCCATCAAGAACTTAGCTGTTTGCAGCACACAGCCAAGTAGGTCTTGCACCCACCTGGACAACACACTAGCGCTGATGCTGTTGTCAGGGGTGCAAGTGAGTCAGCCCTGACCTGAGGGCATGAGAGCAGGAGAGCTGACCCTGCCCCCATCATATGCCCTCTACAGCAATCAGAGAGAGAGCCCTGCCCCTCGCCTGGGCAGTGTGGAGGGTCCTGTACCTTACCTGGGCAGTGTGGTGACCCGGATCTGAAGATCTGAGAACAAGAGACCTGGCCCTACTCCTTGCTGCCGGCTGCACTAGGTGAACTAGCCAAGGAAGTGCTGGAGAGCTCACCTGGGTAGTGTTGATGAGGGAAAGCTGGCAGCCTGACCAACCCACCTACCACCCAGGCACAGAACAAGGGCTATGAGTTGGCCCACCCCAACATCCAAACTATGAACTGCTAGAGCATGTGTAGGAGACAAACCTACAGATCCAAAACAGCAGGATCTCCACTACAGGGGACAACAATAGGATATCCAAGAGGAGCCCCAGTGAGAGCCCATTAATTGGTAGTGTAGCAGAAGCCAGAGGCCTTGAACCAGATAAATGACTCGTGGCAATGAACACTTGCAAGTAAAGATAACTGGACTAAAGTGTACATTTTGTGACTCAACCTGCCATACTACAGCTTCCAAGACACGACTCTTCTTTTTTCTCTTTCTCTTTTTTTTTTTTTTTTTTTTTTTTGGTTTTTTTTTCTAATTTTGTTTTTTTTGGGGGGGGTGGGGAGGTTACAAGGGCAGAGTGCAGATGTGAGGGGATGGGGAGATAAGTGAGATTGAAATGCATGATGTGAAATGCAAAAAGAATCAATAAAGGTTTTAACAACATAGAACTTAGCTGTAGACTCTGGAAAGCTGCTTCACTGTATTCCTGCATTCAGTCACTTTCTGCCTCTATGAGGATAGTGTACCACCCTCAAGCCCACTCCCCTTTAGAGTCAGAAGGATGTCATGTGGGAAATCAAAGTGGGGCTATAATGATGTTTCCCTCTCAGAGTGTGCTAACATCTTCATTACCATGATAACTAATCATGTGGTATCTGCATAGCTTAGCTTATCTGAGGGCCATGACCAGGATCCATGTTATACTGGAAATAACTACTTTTCTCATGAAGCTTGGTCCTAGAACCCTGGGAATAAAGGGATTAAAGAAAGAATTTCAATACTGAAGAAATACCAGGCACATAAATGGAAAATCTGGGGTTGCATGCGATGTACACACTCTCATGAAATGGCACCAATTATTGCAGCACAAGAACCTTGATGTCTTTGTTAGGTACAGCATGAGGGCATGGGGAGGAGAGGGGTTAGCTATTCTAGATAGGAGGTGTCTGTAAGTGAGCAGTCATAGGCTGTAAATGGATGGGAGGAGGAAGCTGCAGTTGCTAGTCTTTTTACAAACTGGTCAATTGTTTACTCTGGTACTTGGACCAGAGGAGGAATGCTTTGCCAATTCCAAGCCTGACCTGTATTGGGGAAGCTTTGCCCATGTCCTATGGGTCTGAGACACTGGTTCCTTGACATGTGCCGTATAAGCAATGCTCATTCACTAAGGACTTCATCTGCTCTTTACTCATTTACTTACGGCTTCCTCGGTTCCCCACAAATAATGACAACTATGTTTTGTTCCATGAAGATCATAGCTACTTCATCTCATGGGAAAATAGTTATGTTCAAGACTTTTATTCTTTTATGCAGCTTCCTATATTTTTTAATAACCTATTCTGAATTGTTCACTGAATCTTGGGTTGGAAAATTTATTTATTTCATTGCTTTTTGAGCATTTGAATATGAGACTATAGTAACAGTCATAAGTTTGCAGTTTAACCTTTATAAGTCTTTGCCAAGATCCATGGAACATAGTTAAGTGTTTGCTGCTACATATTAGGCACATTATAGCAGCAATATTGGCTTCAAATACAGATGTATAGGAGGCTTTTTATTAGGCAAGCCATGTTTTTTTAACCAAACAATATTGAATGTTACTTTCTTGATGCTTAGGATGTCTATACCTCAGACTTTTAGTCTAGCTTACAGTAAGTAATATAGGTTCTGTCAATGAGACTCATCTTAAATATAACACCAACATATTGGGCTGCATCTACAATACATTTATTATAATTAGATTTGTTGATATAAAACGTTTGACTTGATAAGTCTCCTTAGTGGTAGTTCACAGCAGTAGTCACCCATCACTATGAGATCTTCTGATCTTCTTCCTCAGTCTCAGCTGGATTTCTACATATCAAACAAGGAGAACAGGAGGCATTTTATTCTATAATCTCTTGCCTTTAGCATTGTTTGCATCAATCCCCTGGTAACAGTGTGTATTACAATGGTGGCCAATGGGGCCTAGCTGTTGTACAGTTATGATCCAGGTTACTTAGAAAGCTAAGTAACCTGGCCTCAGGATTTTTCTTTTCTTTTCCTTTTTTTTGTTATTTTTTAAGACAGTGGTTCCTTGTGTAACTGCTCTGTCTATTCTGGAACTTGCTCTGTAGACTAGGCTGGCCTTGAACTCACACAGATCTGCCTGTCTCTGATTCCTGAGTGCTGGGATTAAAGGTATGTGCTACCATGCCTGGCTATTGGGATTTTCAATAATCTTGTGGATTTTACATTTATGTATTCCATTTATGCTTGGTATTTACTTTAGATTCTTAACTTCTGTCTTTATTTTTCCTTTAGATTGTTTTTCAAATCCACAGGACATTACATGTTACCTTTACACAATACAACCCTTTATAGATGACCATCAGAATTACTGAAAGTACAGAGTCCCCTGCTGCACATTGGGAGAAGTTGTATTGGAAATAAGTATCTTCTGGAATCCTTAAAAATGGAACAGCAAGAAAATAAGACCTTCCAACATGCAATAAAAAAATTCACTGCTTCTTTCATTTGTTTCCTCCAAAGAACAATGTCATATACAACAATATATATTCTAGACACTATATTAGTTATCTCTAGAAAGTACACTTTTGTTGCAGTTAGCATTCACTGTCAAAATGACCTGATCTAGAATCACTCAAGACACTGTGATTCGAGCAGGAGGAGGATGGGGAAGGTTATATCTCAAGCTTGACTCAGAATTTGGCCCCATTGTACATGTGGCAATGGCTTTGTCAACACTAAAGAGACAATACTCAGGGCTCCTTGAGGTTTACACCAACATTTCAAAGAGCTCTCAAAACCAGGAGTAGTGTAGCATGTTTGGAGTCCCTACAATGAGGCCCTGAACACTACTGTGTAAAGTGATAATTGTCCAGCATGAATATTAGCAGAGACCACAGTATGTTACAAATGTGCAGGCTGTGAAATTGTCAATGGAGGAAAGTTTCAGGCATCAATTGGAACCAGCCAATGAGAGAGGTTATATGTGCTGCAGGCATCAAAGGCACAGAGAGTGGGCCAAACCAACCCCATAGAGCCAAGTCGATTCCATCATGAATTCCAGATACCATACATAGGGCTTCAGGATTTCTCGCTTGACCTGGAGGTTATTTCTTCAGTGGTATCACCCTTGATGTGTCCCATTCCTCCCTTTTGGAATAGGAATGACCTTTGTGATCTTGCATATTGCAACTGCGAATTGTGTTTTAATTTCATAGAATATCACAGCTAAGAGTTTGAGTCCCAGAAGAGGCATTATGACTAGTATTGTGACTGTGAAAGGCTATAGGGACTCATAGATAGACTCAATGCATATTGTGTTAGAATGAGTTTATGAGTTTATGGGAAAATGAGGAAGAAATTTATGGCTTAAAATTGTGTAGCTTTGTGTCATGTGGACATGGTTTAGATTTGTGATTGTCAATGCAGACTGACAAGATATGAATTAGGATCACCTAAAAGACAAACCTGTGGACATATTAGTGAGACAATTCTATACTTGATGGTCTAGAGGGGAAGGCTTTCTGTAACTGTGAACAGCTCTGTTTCATGTACTGTGTCTCCGAGTGAATAAAAAAGACAAAACCCACAGAACGACAGAATTTCTCTCTCTTTGCTTCCTGCCCCCGGGAGCTGTGTGACAGCCGTCTCACTTTACCTGCTACACTGAACTGTGTCTCCGTGCAGTATAACCCATAAAAAACCCTTCCTCACCACAGCTAAGTTTTTTTTTGTTAGATTTTTAGATCATAACTGTGATAAATGCAGTTTGTACAATTGTTGTTACTCATGAGTTAGTCTTCCTCATCTTGAGGTACAGCCACAGATCACTGAAAGGCCTTGATGGAGCTAGCCCCCATGATAGTGTGGGATTGAGCCCCTCCTCATCTTCAGAATTTTGCCGTATCATGTGGCTCAGATGTGTCTGACTGGCTCCAGGCTGGCCCTGTGGCCACATCCTGTTTACGTCCATACCTGTCTGAAGAAAGAGCCCAGGGCTGGGTGAACAATGTTCACAACCAAAGGCTATCATTTCCCATAATCATGTAAATTTAATTCAACTTTATGTGCAAAGACAATACTCTTCAGTACTCTGGTATACCCCAGATTTCCAAATAGGACATATATCACAATTTTAAGGTTTTTTTCAAATTAATATGCAGATGGTATGACATCTTTGTAGACATAATTACCTACTCTTACCTTAATATAAATGTATTCCACCTTTATTGCCATATCTATACCTTCTTGTTCACTGTTTGTGGTGAGTTTCAATCTTGTCATGAATCAATGCTTAATTAGTAGCAACATTTGTTCAAATAGAAGCATTCAGTACATTTTTATAAAATCAATACCTTTGAAATTTAACAGTGTAAGCCTAGTCAGTAGTACTACAAACCGCATATGCAGACGTTACTGACCATTCCCCAAATAAAATGCCTGGGGTAATTTCCCCAGTGGAGGTTTTTTCTTCACATACACAGTAGGCTCACAGGTCATTTTCAGTGAACTGTCCTATGGACATCCCAGTTCCCATGATGTTATATTCTTCCAGAAATACATAAGTGTCACATTTAATCACCTCTCGTGCTTTCTCTAGAAATTATGCTTTGGAGCAATCCCACTTAACCTATAATTCTTCTTACTGCTGTCTTACTCTATTCAAGTGTTCCTCTTATACTCACAAAGTTGGTGTGTTTACCAAGCACAGAGAAATTGAGAGTTTATGCCCATCTCTGAATTAAATATACAACCTTAAAAACGTAATTATTACAGAAATGGACTAGCAAAAGGAATTCTATTGGGCAGGAATTTAGCTAGAATTCTTGAATGAGGGACAAATATAGCATAGATTTTTTAAAAAAAATCATATGGTATTATAATTATAGAGAGCTTTAAATTTTACTTGGATGTTTTCTAAACAATGCGAAGAATGCAGTACCTGATCCTGGTTCACCACTGGAATTACTGTATCTAAAATGTAGACGTAGAGATTGACTCACAATCTGAATACAGGTAAAAACAGACTACTCAAAAATAGACTACTCAGGCCAGAAAATATATTGAGTGCTCTGACAAACAAAATTCTTATGTTCTTTTCACATTACCAAACTAAAGTCAACAATTGTACTGTTTTTACAAATGGGCACAAACAACACAAAATAATCAATTTCTGGACTGTGATAGCCCACCAGAAACTCTCTAATTCATGCAACTGAAACAGGATTATTATTATCAAGAAAGAAAACAAACAATAAAAGCATCTATCCAAAATCAAAATCCTCTCTTTTCTTCAACTTCATCTACATGTAACTGCAGGCAAAGAACACATAGGGATGATTAAATTGATCAAAAACATGCCGGGCGTTGGTGGCGCACGCCTTTAATCCCAGCACTCAGGAGGCAGAGCCAGGTGGATCTCTGTGAGTTCGAGGCCAGCCTGGTCTCCAAAGTGAGTTCCAGGAAAGGCGCAAAGCTACACAGAGAAACCCTGTCTCGAAAAACCAAAAAAAAAAAAAAAAAAAAAAAAAATCCCAGTAAATGGCAATTTCCTCCATTCCAACTACTAGGACCATTTAATCAAAGTTGGGTTCCTGGCTGCATTAAGCCAAAACTGCTCCTGGCCACCTAGGTATATACACATTTTGAATTAGTTTTCTATAACCACCCAAATATTTGGGAAAATTATGAAAGAAAATGAATTGGTTTAATATAGTCTGGATAAACATGTTGGGAGAGGGAGAATTTATATGGTTAAATTACCTCTCTATATACTCTTATGATTTATATAGAATCATAGATTTGGTCAACATCATTTATAGGTGGGAATGTGAGAGAATTTCAATGATGAATTTCTAGGGACAAGGTGACCAGCTACCCTAGCGTTTCCTTTACTATCTTTTATGTTTGTAGGCTTTGTGGGATATGTTTCTCACCAACAAACTTGGCAGATGTTCATTTATTTGATAGCTGGGGAGTGGAATAGTCTTCAGTTTTCTTTTGTAGATATTTCTGCTTTGCCAATTCCTGGATATCTGACAAACACACTAATCTGTTTTTGTGCAAGATTTCAGACAGGCATAGATGAAGGCTAGCACTTCAGTACTTACCTTTAACATACCCAGGGTACAGTCAAAGATTCAGCAAAGGAGCACATTTATAGCAGTAAACATGTTGCTTAATCTCAGAGACTGTCATGTAAATTGGGTTTGTGAAAGATTAAACCCATCAAGATGGTTGAAAAAATAAAAGTAGATAAGGAGATTCCTCCAAGAAAAATACAACAATAATTTTGCTGACCTCAAGCCTTAGTTCTCTGGAAAATGTTCATTGTTTTCCAGTGGTCGTGTCCTGGACTGTTGTGGAATAATCTTTTTGTACACTGTGAAGATGTGTCACTCTGATTGGTTTAATAAAAAGCTGAATGGCCAATAGCTAGGCCAGATCTCCAGGCATAGAGGATGCTGGGAAGAAGAGTGGAGTTGCAAGCCAGACAGAGAAGAAGCAGATGGGGAGTACAGAGTAAAGGTAACCAAGACACATAAAAGAATATAGATGAAAAGATATGGGTTTATTTAAGTTATAAGAACTAGTTAGGAAAAAGCCTAAGCTATTGGTTGAGCTTTCATAATTAACAATAAGTTTCTATGTCATTATTGGGGAGTTGATGGTCCCAATGAAAAGGTCTGAAGATACTGGGCCTCTGTTCAGAACATGAGTTAATTGGAAATAGAAGAGGTCTAAGTAGTGGTCTCCTGCTTAGGAGTGGAATGCTGGTGATTTGGTGAATGATATACCAAAGAAAACCAATCCATGACAATCCTAAAATAGATTTGGAGCACTGAGCAGCAGTAAATTGGTTTAGATCCAGAGGCTTGAAGGGAAAAATGATTTAGCATTTCCTACACTGAGCAATTATCCTGTCCAAGGTAGTTCACAGTGCGCTTTTGTCCAGTGAAAGAAAATATACCAGGAGTGAGTTTGCAACTAGGATTCTTGATATATGCCAGAATTGAAGAGTTTTACCTGAGGGGATGAGATATAAATGTAACTTGCTTGTTTGGAGAAAAGGAGAACTTTTGGGGAAAATGCTTTTGATCCTACCCTAGACCCATTTAATATATAGGTCTGACCAGTGAAAAGACAGTGGGTATGGGGCAGTCTAGAGGTCATGAGAACCAATGGACCTTCTAAAGAAGAATACGGAGTGAGGGCAAAATGGGTCTGTTCTTCAGTACCCCTTACAGGATGCAGCATTGTGAATTCTTCCCACATTCCCCATTCCATTGTCCATTTGAAGGGTTATCATATAAGAAAGCCACATGACTCACAGAGAATTACAGCTTATTACAGAGAGCTAAATATGTCAATTACCCCCTTTCCCCCATTGCATTCAACAATGACCTTTTCAGAAAATCATTGAAATGAGAAATGGAACATAGACATCTACTCTCTCAGTAAAATTTCTATAGCAACCATGGCTACCTCTGTGGAGGTCAAATGTTTGGTATTGGCCAGAACACCTGGAAGTGTACCCCAGCTCAAGTCAAGGAAACTGTAAAGGTGGCCATTGATGCTGGATATTGCCCTATTTGCTTCATATATGCACATTATAACAAGAATAAACTGGGAGAAGCCATCCAAAAGAAGATCAAAGAGAAGGTTGTGAATTAGAAGGACCTCTTCATTATCAGAAAGTTGTGGTCCACCTGCTTTAAGGAAAACAGCTAAAGGAAGGCTTTCAGAAGACCCTTATGAATCTGATAATGAACAATGTGGATCTGTGTCTTATGCATTGACCTAAGGGACTTCATCCAGGAAAGGAGTTATTTCCCCAAAGATGATAAAAATAACGTTCTCACCAGTAAAATAATGTTCTTGGATGCCTGGGAGGTGATGAAAGAACTTATGAATGATAGTTAGGGATAGCCTTGGGGAGCCTACCTGCTGCATGAGACAGTGAACACAGAATATGCCTACAATGTAGGATGTTGGAGTTAAATCACCTGCTGAGACTGACTGGTGGATTCCTTCTTTGCTGATAGAATCCTCACTCTTCTTGAGTTTTATTTAAGATAAGCCTGTCGGATATAACGCTATTGTGGCCTTGGCATAGGATAAAAATCTAGGCAATGCTCTATTGAAATTCTCATTTGTAACCAGCTTCGGATTATTGCAGGGAAATGTGACACAGTAGCAAATGAACATTTCTTTCCCTGATTTGATCTGATCAAATGTTGGTCAAATACCCAATACTCTGATAACATTTGAGAATATAAAAATAAAACAATAATAGTAACAAGCATTAAAATAAATGGAACCTTTTTAAAATTATAATTATTTTTCCTCTTTTTAGAATTTCATACATGACCACACTATATATCATTTCTATTCCTCTCTTCCAGCTCCAACTTTTCCCTTATCCTCTTTACTACACTCTCTTGACCTCATGGCTTCATCTATAATTGTTTTTGTTACACACATACCATACACATACATACACGTACTCTACTTAGTCTTTCACATATGTATGTGTGTGTGTACTTAGACCACTTAAGACTGATGAACCTAACATGGTGCTTTTCACTGAAGAAAACTGATTCTCCCTCATCCACTGACTGCTTACAGCTCAAGGGACCACGCCTTATATCTTGCCAAGTACATATTGACTTGTATGGCTTTGTGTGTGTCTTGTGCAGGCAAGCATATTGTTGAGAGCTCACAGAAACTGCATCCCTGCCGTATCTAGAATACACTATATTGCAGCAGTCATTCTAGTCCTCTGACTCTAACCATCTTTCTTCCCTGTCTGTGAAGTTCCCTGAGTCTTCAGTGTAGTGGTTTTGTTATAGCTGCTCCATTTAGATATTGCCTTAGTTAGGGTTGCTATTGCTGTGAAGAGACACCATGACCATGGCAACACTTATAAAGAAATTATGTAATTGGAGTGGCTTGCTTACAGTCTCAGAGGTACAGTCCATTATCATCATGGCAAGGAGCATGGCAGTGTGGAGGCAGAGATGGTGCTGACTACATCATAATCAGAAGACCACATGAAGTGGACTGCCTGTCATACTGAATGAAGATTGAGCAAAAAAGACCTGAAAGCCTGCCCCCACAGCGACACACTTCCTCCAACAAGGCCACAGCTACTCCAACAAGGCCACACCTACTCCAACAAGGCCACACTTCTTCATAGTGCCACTCCCTTTGGAATTATGGGGGACAGTTACATTCAAACTGCCACAGATATGCACACTTTATTCTCTGCACTTTGATCAGTTGTGGTTCTCCGAAGTAACACCTGTCTGCTACAAAAGAAAGCTTTTTGGGTGAAAGGTGAAAGATACACTTTCCCATGAACACAATAACAAATATTTAGAAGGCAGTTGGATATGATATCAATTTAGTTGAGTGCTAGCAGTATATTCCTCACCAGATCTGGGTTCTTGTCTAGGCTTACAACACCAAGCAGAGGTTCTCTTCTCTTAAGAGGCTTTAAGTCCATTCAGGTAGCTGTTGTGTACTCCCAAGATCTGAGTGCCACTATTGCACTCTTAGTGAGATCTTGCCAGACTGGTCAGGGTTTTGGCTCCCAGTTAGGTAAGACTTTTTGTTAACCTTTTCCCCTTGGAGTCATGTATAGTCCCTTCTGATACTATTAGAGCTATACTGTAGGGCAGAATTTCCAGTGTAACACCAGTATGATCCTTCCAATTATTATGAGCAAAATATGTGGGGCCTTCAGCAGTAAGATATATCCTGAAATTCTGGCAAGCAACCAAGAGCGATGAGAATGGATGGTTTGTTTTAGACATGGGTCTATTGTACCTCCTGACAAACAAATTGTATTATTTTTAGCTGGGTGGGGGAATAAACATCTTCCACTGTACAATATCAGTTCCCAAATGCTTAGAGTTGTTGTACTGGGAATTTTAATATTAAAACCAAATTTGAAAACCTTTCATTATATTTTGTTAATTTCTACTATCTCACAGATGCAAACAACATAAAACATCTGCAAAACAGTAAATCAAGCAGATGAGAATTTGCAGAAAAAATCATATATGAGTAAGAAAAGGTACACCTAAATATATGAAGTTGTTAAAAATACTCTGCTTGTCAATGTGGTTACCTTCTAATATGAGACTCACATGTGATGGTAAGGAAAGAACCAGAGTGGATGCAGGGCACCAGGAAGGAGATTGCATGTTTGATAAAAGAGGGTCTTCAAAGTATCATGGTTCTATTGACTAAGAAATGGAGTTACAAATATATGGTGGAGCTCTGTTAGATGATAATAAGAAGACCACCATTAATTTTACACAATAATTTTATAGTAAAAGTATTTTGTGTGCTCAACATTCTACTCCCCAGTAATTAAAAGTTTCAAATTATTTGACTTTCTCAACATTTAAATTAAATAAATAAAATTCTAGAGTAAGAGAGTACTACCAGAATCATTCATCTATACTAATATTATCCTGGTACTAAAAATAAGCAAAGACACAACCAAAAAGAAAACTCTAAAACAAATTTCCCATAGAATTAGAGTCTAATATTTTAAACAAGATACCAATAAAGTCACTTTAACAATAAAGCATAGAGATTATTGATTATGATCAACTTGGTATCCAGTGTTTAAACTTTCTTCAATGTATGCAAATCAAGAAATCTGCTACTTTAAGTGAATAGAGACAAATCACATGACATACCTATAAAGAAATAATTTGACAAAGTAGAATATCCTTTTATGAAAAATATGTTGAAAAACTAGAACTAGAAAGAAACCTGCATCAATATTACTAGCTGTAAGAGACAATTCTATAAGCTGTATTGTAATAGATATGGAACTAATGCAAACATTTCCTTTATATTGGAAATAGAAAAAGAGCATCCACTCTCTGTAATTCAGTGAAATCTGGATTAGATTAATAAGGAAGAGAAAAAAATGAGAGACACAAATATGGAAAGCGAAAGTTAAATTATCCCAATTTCATATGACATTGTTCTATATTGAAAAGACATTAAGGACTTCAAAACAAAGCCTCACAACTGAGAAACACATTCAGAAATGAGCAAAATGCAAAGTCTGCACAGAAAATTGGTACCTTTCCCACATACCAATATTGAACTTTCTGGGAAATTAATCAGAAAAATCTCATGTATAATATCTACAAATGAACATTAAACAACTAAGAATAAGCACAAATGAATGGTGAAATGTACTTCAGCCAGTCTATGGTAGAATAAACAAGAAATAAGTTGAAAAAGACACTAGGTGAGGAAAATTCTCCCAAGATCATGAAATGGCAGAATTGATATTTTGCACATGGATATATATTTTTTAAAAATTCCATGGATCCAGTGCAATCCTCATTAACATGCACATGCCATTTTGTCAGAACTAGAAAAGCAAATGTAAAATTCACACAGAAGCACAAACATTCTGAATAGCCAAAGCAATTCTGACCAAAATAATCAATGCCTGATGCATCAATACACAATTCTGAATTTAAAATATCTGTGTTATAGTCACATAGAAACAGTGCAAGAAAGGAAAGAACTAAAGGATGCTCATGCAAATAGAGGCATGCATATCATGGCAGGACATAGAAGAATTAGAAAGTAACTTGTGCACACACAGACACTTTATTTTCAACATGTATGTCAAAATCACATGGAAAGAGAATTGGTTTTGATAAAATGTGTATCTGTGTGCAAAGAAGCAATATTATACTATTTACTGAAATATACTTGAAATGAAATTGTTAGATAGTTAGGACAAAAGCTCACTTAGTAAAGTCCTTGCCCCACAAGAAGTCCTAGGTCATATTGATGTACTCAGCCTAAATGCCAGTCATGGTGTCCTATGTATGTAATCCTAAAAATAAAAAGACAGAGACAGGAGGATACATAGGCCTTGGTGGCCTGCAAGTTTAGCAGAATTGATGAGCCTTGAGTACAAAGAAAGACCTAGTGTCAAGTAATAATTGGATGATGATGATAATAATAATGATAATAATAATTGGATGACACTCTAGATACATATGAATTGGAGAGTACTTGTTTTGCACCCAACCACATGGGCATACACATGTAAAGTCATACATACGCTCACCACACACACACACACACACACACACACACACACCAACATACAAGCAAACACTGGAGAGGAAAGAAGTACATACATGTCAATGACAAAAGCACAAAATCAGGAGGAGGACACGACAATTTTTAATCTTGAGACAAGTGTTAAACCTCAACTTGCTAAACATCTAAGAATGATCTCAAACTCTTGAAATTCCTGTCTACACTACTCATGTGATAGGTCTTCTAGTCTAGTCACTAGACTTACTCCATATGGTGCTTAGGCTTGAATGTGGGTTTGGGGAGTTTGGGCATGCACTGTACCAGAATATCAACATCCCCAGCCAGATGTTATTATCATCACTGTGTGCACAAAGATCAATAAGTAAAACAACAACAAAATACATAAAACCACATAGTAGTTCAGAAAGGACTAGCAAGTATATCTGTAATTGTACTTTGAGTATTCAATACCTTCTTTGACAAAATAATAGAATGACCCATCTTTGCTAAGTAAGAAATTGTAGAGAAGATCTGAACCAAGCATGCCTTAGGCCACAAATATGAGCCTGCATAGCAAAGAAAATTCTACCCAAGAACTTATGAAAAAGAAAGCAAAAGAGATGAATGTCGATGTTCGTGATTTTTACATTCCACTCAGAATGAGATACAAATCCAAAGAATGATAGGTCTTCCATTTAAGGCATTTCCTCCCACCTCTGTTATCCCAACTTAGAATCTCCCTCCAAGTCATGCCAAGGTCTTGTATCCTAGGTGGTTTTAGATCTTGTCAAATTGATAATCAATGTTATCAGTTACATTACTAACCCTTGAAAATTTGACACACTCATAAAAAATTTTACTTCTGACTTCCCACCATTTTCTTCATAGGCTCATAGATATCATATAGGGAATGTGTATTCAGCCCACTTGTATGTATTCAATGTTCTGTAACAGTACCAATGGTCTTTAAACTCTAAACCCTCTATTGAAACTCATGCTATCTCTGAAACATGAGATCCTAAAAAAATCAAAACAAAGGTACAGCTCTTAATATGCAATGATAAGAAGTAGTATTCCAAGTCCAACAGGGAGGACTGAGTGCATGACAAGGAAGGTTGGAGAAAAGCAAGATAAACATCCAGCAGGCAAAGCCACCAATCCTGCATGTATGTGTCTGCTATCTGGGTCTCATTAAATGACATAAAATCTTTTTTGATGGTCTTGCTCTCTCATATATGCAGCTTGTATAACCAAGACTTCTGTGTGGAGCTGTGTCTAGCCCATGTCTGCTGTTTTTATGTGAAGACATCTCATGAACTTGGCATCTCCCTCACACTAGGGGTGGCATTGTTGTTTGGGCCTTACCTCCACAACTTTATGCATAGCTTCAAAAAAAAAAACTCCTTTCAGAGAGTCTGATTCTGCAACCCATTGCTCGTCCTCAGTGGTGAACTGCAACTTTGCGGCAAGGTTAAATTGTAGGCTGTACCCTTGCTTTTCCATGTCTGAAACTACAGTAAAGTGTGTACTGTGATGCCAAGTTCTGTGGCAAAATAAGGATGGAGACTGGAGACCTAAACAAGAAAGTGCCTCTTATCTCCCTTGCTGTATCAAAAGTTGTTCACTATAGGGAAGAAGTAGAGCAAGCAATAAGATATTTACATGTTTTATTCGAATCTGCTAAGAACATTTTCATTTTTGGTGAATCCCTTAGAAGCTGAAAAACAAAACCAAGGTGTGCATGTTTTGAGGCAGCAACCGTACTCAAACACTTGTGTAGCATTC
Organism: Peromyscus melanophrys; assembly: GCA_902168415.1. Classification (NCBI taxonomy): domain Eukaryota; kingdom Metazoa; phylum Chordata; class Mammalia; order Rodentia; family Cricetidae; genus Peromyscus; species Peromyscus melanophrys. The sequence continues at coordinate 17,037 of CABHPR010153036.1, forward strand.
AGAGTTCACTGTCTTATATACTTGGAAAACCATCTAAAGGAACTGTAATTATACCTGTTGTAAACTTGAAAGTAGGCAGTTAGAACTGGAAACACTAAAATCTGTGATATTATTGAAAAATTCTTAGGCCACCTTGATTAGATATTGGCCTATACTGTAGACTCATTATCTTTGTTGGTGATACATGCCATTAATAAAATGTAAGACCTTATTTAGAAGATATATCATGTTCATTCTGCATGATATGAAGAATTCATTCTGGGACTATTTGGAATTTCCTATGGTGCTAATCAGCTTTTATAGTTCCAGATACCAAACACACTAGTAAATGTTGTGAAGTGTCAGTGTGGACCTGCTTAGCCAAAGATAATTCAGTATCAAGACAGACAAGATATAATCACTAATCCAATAGTGATAAAAATCTTATGGAGACAGAAAGTACTGTCCCATTTTATTTAAGTATATCTCTACAGGTGGAACTCATGTTTTTCACTCTAAGCTAGTCTGAATAATTGTGGCAGGGGATGTCATAGTTTCTAATTGGGAAGTTCTCTGCAAGCATTTTGTTCAATGTATGTGATGTCATTAAAACTGCCCTATAAGCAATGTATTAATATTAATATATTACACCAATATATTACTGGTCTTATCTGGTCATGTGTACAAACTCTTTACAGCATTCCATGGATACTTGCAGAGACTCAGGAACATTAAACTGCTAAGGATAAGCAGTCTGTGGCTGTGGATTGGTAGTTGAATATTAAAAAAAAATGAAGTATACATATCGCAAAAACAATTTTGCTAACTACTCTTATGTCAACTTGACACAAGCTAAAGTCATTGGAGAGGAGAGAACCTCAATTAAAATGCCTCCGTAAGATTCAGTTGTGAGCAGCCTGTGGGGCATTCTCTTATTTCCCTTTTATTAACTATAGGTTTTTTCTCTTATAATATAATCTGAGTACAGTTTCTCCTCCCTCTACTCCTATAATCCCTCTCCATCTCCTCTCTCATTCAGTTCCATTCCATCTCTGTCTCCCATCAAAGAAGAACAGGTTTCTAAGAGGCAACAACCAAACATAAAAAATATAATCTAATAAGACAGAATGTAAAGCATCATATTGAAGTTGGACAAGGCAAGCCAACAGAAAAACACGAGTCCCAAGAGAAGGAAGGAAAATCAGAGACCCACATTCAGAAGTCCCATAAAAGTATTAAAATCTATAGTATATATATGCAGAGGACCTGGTGCATATCCAGGTAGGTCCTATGATCATTGCTTCAGAACCTGTGAGTACATATGAGCTTTGCTCAGATATTTTAGAGGACCTTGTTCTCTTGTCCTCTATCCTGTCTGTCTCCTCTACTCCTTCTGCCTCTTCTTCCAAAGGGTTCCCTGAGATCTGAGGGGAGACATCTTGTTTAGAGATGTATGTTCCAAGATGTCTCTGAATCATGTCTCTGCATCATGTCTGACTGTGGGTCTCTATATTTGTTTCTGTCTGCTGCAAGAAGCCATTATCTTCTCTGATAATGGCTGAATAAGGCAATGATCTATAAGTATAGAAGAATATAATTAGGAATCATTTTACTGTTGTTTTTTTTAAGACCAGTAGTATTTGGTTCTACCTTAGCTCTCTGTACTATCTAGACTCTGGGTCTTGGTCTCATAGGCAGTGTTAGATATAAGTTCCATCTCATGGAATGGGCCTTATATCAAATCAGACATCAGTTGGTTACTCCTACAAGGTTTGTGCCATCATTGCCCTAGCATAATTTACAGACAGGACAGATTGAAGAGCAAAGGTTTTGTGGTTGGGTTGGTGTTTACTTTTCTCCTTTGGTAGCCTGCAGAGTACCTTTCTGTGTCATAGACACTAGAACATGAATTTGACAATTCTATGTAGGCATCAGGTAGGCCGCTTAATGTTCAATGAGTTATATGGGTGTTGTGTTCACCAAGAGGGACTAGACATTAGTTTGTGAAGAGCTACCTATTACCTTGGCAGCAGCGTAGGCAGTGTAGGGATTTTCATGGGACCCTTTCTGCCAAGAATGAAATTGGATGTAACCCAGTTCAGGCACTAGTAGCTTTGTTTGGAGACAAGAGATGGCCAGTAGAGGTTCTGTCTCTCACATTATCTGGAAACTTCATTAGGATTACTTTCATATATTATAGGAAGTTTCCAGTGCACCAGATTTCCATGCTGCCCATCAAATGCCCTTTGAATCTAGCTGTCTCTCTGTTCATTCCCTCCTTCAGTACCATCTCTTTTCTCCCTTCCCACCTGATCTTCCTGTACTTGTCCCCACCACCCACTCCCTCTCTGGCTCTTGTCCATTCATAAAAATCTGTTCTATTTCTCCCTCCCAGTGAGATACATGTGCCCTCTTTATTCCCTTCCTCTATGCCTAACCTCCTTGGATCTGTAGATTATACCATGGTTATCATTTATTTAATGACTTATATCCAGATATAAGTGAATACATACCATATCTATCTTTCTGGGCCTGGGTTAACCCACTCTTGATGATTTTTCTAGTTTTTTCCCTTTGCCTGCAAATTTTATGATGTCATTTTTTTTTTAAAAAAAAAGAGCTAACTAATACTCCATTGTGTAAATGTACCACAATTTCTTTATCCATTCTTCTGTTGAGGCACATCTAGGTTATTTCCAATTCCTAGATATTATGAATAGAGAAGTAATGAATATGGTTGAGCAAGTGTTTCTGTGGTAGGATGAAGTGTCATTTCGGTATATGTGTAGGGCATTTTCTTAATGATTTATGGAGAAGGGCCCAGCCCATTGTGGGTGATGCCATCCCTGGGCTGGTGGTCCTGAGTTCTATAATAAAGCAGGATGAACAAGTGATGAGAAGCAAACCAGTAAGCAGTACTTGTCCACTGTCTCTGTACTGCCATGACTCCAGGTTCCTGTCCTGTTTGAATTTCTGTCCTGTTTGAGTTCCTGTCCTGACTTCTTTCAACGATAACAGTGATACAGAAATGTAAGTCAAATAAACCCTTTCCTCCTGAACTTCCTTTTTGGTCATGATGTTTCATCACAGCAATAGAAAACATAACTAAGACAACAGTTGACAAAAAATATAAGAAGATGAAGAAAGAGATGAAGATTTGGAAAGTAACTATTTGCATTTTGGAGTGAACTTCCCATGGGTTTCCACTGAGTAAAAATGTAGTGATATATAATGTCATTTCCCTAATCATTTCCAGAAAATAAGTTAAAAGAAGTAACATATTCTGATCCATGGCATCCTCTACAAGTTACTTGACTTGAATCAATTCAACCCAAGGTTCAGTTATAAAGACCTATATAGACATAGATAGTACAGATAGATGGTGGTTTAAATAAATGCCCCCCCTCCCATCTTTTGGGCATTTGAACATTTGGTCCTTAGTTAGCAGTAATGCTTGGGTGTTTTGTGAGACACGGCCTTGCTGGAGCAAGTGTGTCAATGAGGGAGGGCTTAGAGAATTTAAAATACTGTGCCATTTCCAGTTTGTTCTCTCAAATTTATGCTTACAATTCAAGATATGAGCCCTCAGCTTCCCACTCCAGTCACCATACCTGCTGACTGCTTCCATGATTTCCTGCCATGATGGACTCTTATTCCTCTGGAACCTTCTCCCAAACAAACCCTTCCTCCTCTAAGTTTCCTGGGTCATGCTGTTTTATCATAGCAATTAAAGGTAAATAACACACAAGTGAAATAACACTTCCAAGAAATCATGCTACTTGCTAATGTTGCCTTTCACTTGTAATGAAAATAGCAACCATAAATTTTAATTAAAGACTAGAATACAGAAATTACTAAGGTCCTTTCACAATTACTTCTTAGAGCGTGACAATTTGTCAGATGATGAATGGATGGGATGTATACATACCTTCTTTTTGAGACAGGGTTGCACTCTGTAGCCCTGGCTGGACTGGTTATTGTTCATGTACTCATAGAGACTTGTATTTTTCTGCCTCCCAAACTCTGGCATTTAAATGTATGTATGTATGTATGTATGTATGTATGTATGTATGTATGTATGTATGTATATATATATATATATATACAAATATATACACATATTCTTATGAACATATACTTATCTGTTATACATAAAATTAAATTTAAAAACATCACTATTTTGATACATTTACAGAGATGATATGAATTATCTGACAGAAACTATTTTTATTTTTCACATAAAGATTGGTGGTTATCCTACATATTATAATATTACACAAGTTTATTTTTTGTATTGTTAGGGATTTTGGTAACTTGAGAGTTTAAACTATCTAGTTCTGTTTTTTCTATGTAATAAAAATAATATATGATGAAATCACTAGTGATTATTTTTATTTATTTTTTATTACATGCATTACAGGAAACTAAACAAAAGAAGTCAAGAACAAAGTCACCCAGTCACAAGCAGCTCAGCTTAATGCTTGAAACATTTCAAATTCTTTGCTTTATAAATAAGAAAAGTAGATAAAATCAAATTCCTAACCCCTGTGTTATGTCATCAAGAACAATGCATGTGTTCTTTCATGCATGGCATCAACCTCTGGCATCATAAACCACAAGTATAAAATCCGCACTAGAAGTGTGTTGCCTCCTCACATAACTAATTATGCAATATCTGTTTACCATCTGTTTCACCATTGTTGTTTCATAAGGCCTTGGCTACTCAGAGGTCGGTCTATAGAAAACACAGAATTCAGGAAAAAAGTCTGAATTTTTTTGGTAAAAGAAGAAACACATAATATGATGTAATGAGTTGGCAAATGCGGGCTGTGGTATCATTGTATTGAAATTGTCTGTTTTATATACATGTGTGTACCTGTGTATGCATGTGTGCCACTTGTATGTATGAGCCCAAGGACATTAGGAGAAAGTATGAGGTCCTCTAGAACTGGAGTTACAGGAGGTTGTAGGCTGTCTTGTGGCTGCTGGGAACTGAACCCAGGTCTTTTTCGAGAGAAGTAACTGCTGAGCCACCTCTTCAGCTCCCTGAGGCATCATTTTCATGACATCATTCTTGTTCTTCTCAGTATTAGTAAAGAAGCAATCATGTACTTATTCTCATGAGTCATGAGAATATTGCAATTAAATGAACTGTGCTGTCCCTGCCACATTATGTTAAGCAATGTTAGTATTAGACATTGACTTAAAAGTTGCAAACTGCCAGATGTGGCGCACACCTTTAATCCCAGCACATGGGAGGCAGAGGCAGGAGGAGCTTTGTGAGTTTGAGGCCAGCCTAGTCTACAGAATGAATTCTAGGACAGACTCCAAAGCTACACAGCAGAACTGTCTCACCCCTCCACCCCCCCAAAAAAGAAGTTACAAACTACTTAGTGTATTATGAATGAAAATAAGCAGAAACTCACAGGAAAGCAAACTAGCTGAAGAAAATGACTTGATCACTTAGACTCAACTTAGGCTCCAAATATTTGGAGAATACAGAAGTACTGATGAGATAAATACAAAAGATGAAGGAAGAAACAGTTTAAAGCATCTATCTACAAAACGTAAAATACTTCATCTGTTTTTCACAGTGAAGATGTTATTCCTCTACACAGCTTTAAGTGCCAATTGGTGCCAAGGAGAACACTGTAAACTGATAAGTGTAGACAAGGTGACTCTGGATACCCACATGTAGCTGGAGCTCAGTGTGGCTCCTCTTCCTCTTTAGCAGACACTTGTAGCAGATGTCCAGCTTGTTTCTGTGGGAGGATGCAGCCTTCCTGACCGTATGTGTCATGTGGAATGGATACTGCATTGAATCCTTGGCAGAGCTATTTGAATGTGTGATCAGTGTGTCACATCATATCAGTCTCCAAACTACGGAAGTGTTTTCTGAACTTGTAAGTACCCCATTGACTTCTGGTTTCTTTCCAAAGACAGGCCTCAATGCTGGTATTTGAGATCCAATAGATCTTATTGTAGAAAGCATTATGATCAAAATTTCCAATATTACACTTTCACAGGGAGGGGAAAGCAGCTATGCAACTGTGGAACAAGAAAATAGGATGTTTCATGAAATGGTCAATATTAGATACAAAGATTTTATATTTTAATTTTTAAAGTATTAATTTAGTCTTAAAACATAAACCATTGAAAGACATGACTAAGAGAAATGTTTGATTATCTATTCCCTTATTTAGTGGGTGCTTTCAATTAGGACACTGTGAGTAACTAATAAAGGATGTCTGCATTGAAGTGAGTCTGGAGACACTAAATAGTATTGTGGACACTGAGGTCAGAGGTTGTAATAAGGTTGACAATCACCTCCAGGTCCTCAAGAATCAAATGCTCCATCCAAACAGCTTCCATCAAATACTACTTTTCTACTTCTGAAATGGTTGACATATTGCTATTAAGCTTCCTTTAAAATTTTCCCATTAAATGCATGCTTGGTATAATGGATATCTTCATGAAAATTTAAAAATTTATTCTTGAGGAATGCCAAAGCCTGAAGTGGGAGATGATCAATTTTTTTTGTTTATGGAAAATTCATCTTTACAATTAATATATTACAATAAAATATTTCTCAAAAAAGAGAAGTTAGGCTGGGTGTGGTGGTACCCATCTTTAATCCCAGTACTTGGGAGGGAGAGGCAGATGGATCTCTGTGAGTTCAAGGCCAGCCTGGTCTACAAAGCAGGATCCAGGACAGGCACCAAAACAACACAGAGAAACACTGTCTCAAAAAACAAAAAAGACAAAAATCAAAAAAAGAGAGAAGTTATACAAAAAAATTAACACATTGCATAGCTAATTTAGGAAAGGACATCATGTATCAAGTAGTTAGAGTAAAAAAAAATGGCATTCATTTGAATCTCTTCCCCAAAGGCTATCAAAAACTTGAAAATCTCAGTATATATTATGAAGTCCAGCCACACTATTGATCACCCTGCATTTACAGTGTTCTGACAGACAGTCCAAATGCTGTGCAAATACCCATTCCCTAAGCCCAGTGAAATTTTCAAACAGCATCATGTGTTAGGATACAAGTATGAAATGATTCTGGGTTACTCTATGACTGTCCTAAACCATGCTTCTCTGGGTTTGCGCTTCCATAGAGTCAGCTGAGACTCATTCCATAGTTTTTATTTATTCTGTGTTAATAAGATGTTCCTATTTTCTTTCTGTTACTGTGATAAACACCATGACCAAAAGCATCTTGAAAAGCAAATTTTCCTTCAGCTTACAGATTACAGCCCTATAATTGAGAAATGGTAAAGCAGGGGATGAAGGCAGAAGCTTCATGGAGAAACAGTGTTTACTGACTAGCTTTCTCTACTTTGCCCCACTACCTTTAGTAAACTGTCATTTATGCACACATGCCTAGGGACTGTACCACCCACAGTAGACAGAGACCTCTTAAATGTATTAGTGACTAAGAAAACGCCTGCCAATATGGCTACAAGACACTTTGATCTGTGCCATTCTTCCGTTGAGGTTCTGTCTTAACTGATGACCCTGAGTTTGCGCCACATTGGCTGCTGAAGCTAAATATGAAATGAAGCTTTTTAGTGCTAGTTATCAACTTCAGACCCTCACATTATTCAGAATTGCCTGTCACTGTCTGATCACAAAGCTGGGAAGGCAGAGATGAGCCGTTCCTTTGATGTTTCCCTTTTCTAGCTTTCTATTCCTTCAACTTTTTTGAGAAACAGAGAATTAACAGACATAGAAAGGTTATGACATCATTGGCTTTCATCATTATAAGAAAGAGTAATTGCTAACAGAGGCTTAAAATCATCCCTTGGAAATGACTGGTATTTCTCTCATGGGGAGAGCTAAAGATTTTCTAATATACACACTGTGGGGAACACTCATTGTAGTGTCACTATCAGTAGAAGAATTTTGTCACATATGGTGGCCTTAGGAGTTGGTGCTGCTTGTCCCCTCAGTGCTAAAGAAAATTAGTAGGCAAGAATTTCCTGGTTTGCAAACATCACCTGAAGTAACTCTGAATTACTCCTGCCCACCTTCTGGGATCTCTCCCCCCACCCCTTTTTTTTGATTGCTTAGATTCAGAGTTTATTTTAAAGTCAAATTTATGCACAGACCTCATGAGGAATGGCATACCATTTTCTCTTATTTTTTACACCATAACTAATACTCCATTGAGAAACCATAGATAAAGCCAAGGTGACATTATCTTTATTCAGTCCGGAGAGGTGACTATTTGATGGTAGCATGGCTTGTCCCCTCCCTCTAACTAATGAAGGATTCTGGATCCTCAAATCTCAGATCTTCAAAGTAGTGTGGTTTTCAGAGTGACTTAGTGCACAAATAGTGGATCTTGTGGAGATTTCTGGATAAGGAAAGACGTCCAAGTCAAGGTCTTCATGGACATGGAGTGAAAGTTGTGAGTGGACTAAATAGAAATTGATCATGGGCCAAAGAAGTAAAAAGAAAGAAAAAGAGTCAAAGAAATTGGATGAACTAAAGTACTGATAGGCTGCTAAACTTGGTCAAAATCTAAGTCTTTTTTTTAGCAGTAGAACTTTCTAGAAATTGTTATTCCATCCTTTTTTTTCCTTTTACATTCTCTTACTTTTCTTACTTATTTCTTGATAATTTTATTTCCTTAGGAATAGTCTTTGCTTTCATTTATTAAATAGTTATAGCTTCAGAAAAAAAGCCAGCCTGAACAGTCTTTTGTTGTTGTTAATTATTTTAAAAAATTGAAGTTACTGATATGCCATGTTTTATTGATACTCATCAGAGATCTGCTTTTTTTCTGCATGGAGATGGCAAAGGAGGAGATTGGGGGATAAAAGGAGGAACTGGGGAGAGGGACTGGGAGGGGAAGATTGGGGGGGGAGGCTGCAGTCAGGATGTAAAATAAATAGATGAATAAAAAATTGAAGTTACATTATTATTTTCACTTTCTTTTTATTTATTCTTTATGTCTTTTACATCATGCATCTTTACCCATTTATCTCCCCACTCCTTTGTATTCACCCTCTGCCCTTGCAACCTCCCCCACAAATAAAATAAAATAAAATTCAAAAGAGAAAAAGAAAAATATCGTCATGGAAGCTGTAGTGTGACACAGTGAGTCATGCAATATACCCTTTTATCCACATATCTTTACTTGCAAGGGTTCATTGCAGAGAGTCACTGATCTGGTTCAAGGCCTCTGGTTTCTGCTACACCATCGATACTGAGCACTCACTGGGAGTCAGTCCTTTTGGATATCCTGTTGTTGCCCTGTGTCTTGGAGATTCTTCTGCTTTAGGTCTGTAGGACCAGCCCTTTCACATGCTCCAGCAGAACACAGATGGGGCGGAAGTTGAGGTGGGCCAATTCAAAACCTTAGTTCTGGGCTTGGGTAGTTGCAGAGTTGGCCAGTCTGCCAGCTCTCCTGCATTGCCCCAGCTCCATCACCCCTTGCAACAATGAGTTGCATTCATGCACTCAGGGTTGGCTCTTCCACACTACAACATCAGTGCCACCTCTATTGTGTTGCCCTGGTGAGGTCCAGGGCGACTTTCCAGAATGCTAAAACTGATGAGGGGCAGGGAGAGCTGTCTGATTTTTTTGATCTTGGGGCCAGCTCTCCCACCCACCACAGGCAGCAAGGGGCAGGGTGCAGGGAGGACATTTATCCCTTACCCACAACATGGTATGGCAGACAAGGGACAGGGCCAGATCTCCTGTGCTCACAGTCTTGGTGCTGGCTCACTAGCAGCCCCCAATAGGGTCATCTCTACTCTGTGGCCCAGGCAAGGTTCAAAAACTGCTTTCCCAAGTGCTGCAGCTAGTATGGGGGAGGGTCAGCTCTCTGGCCTGCTGCAGGTGACAGGTGCTGCAAGGGAGAAGAGGGCATCTTTTCCTTGCCCTCAACACCACATGGCAGATGATGGGGGACATGATCCCACTCTCACACCCTCAAGGCTGACTCACCTGCACCTCCATCAATAAGGTCAGCTCTACTGTGCTGCTCAGGCGAGGAGCAGGGCCTACTTTCCTGAATGTCACAGGTGATAAGGGGGAGGATCAGATCTCTCCTCTACTGTAGACGGTGGGGTACAAGGGATAATGAGGGGCATCTCTCCCCTGCCCAAGACACCACCTCATGACAGATGAGAAGTGGGGCCAGCTCCCCCACTCTCACAAATTCGGGGTTGTCTCACCTACACCCCTGCCAACAGGGTTGGCTCTACTGTGCTGCTCAGGTGAGACACAGGATCGGCTCTCCCAAGTGCTGCAGCTGGTGAGGGTCAGGAGCAGCTCTCATGCTCTTATGACATCAGAGGCAGCTCTCCCACCTGCCACAGGCAGTGAGGTGTGGAAGGGGTGTTAAAATTATATATAATATTTAATTTCCCCATTTCCTTCCCTTCCTTCAACCCCTGTTCTCTATCTCAATTTTTCTCTCTCCTACTCCTAGACTTTTTTCTTTTACTGTTGTTAAGACACACACACACACACACACACACACACACACACACACACACACACACACCCCTATCCTAATAGAGAAATATAGCTTGTATTGCCCATTTAATGTTGCCTGTATGCCTGTAATCTCAGGGATGACTACTGGGTATTGGATACCCACTAGGAGAGGTATGCTCTTCCCGGGGAGAAGACTATTTCTTGTGTTCTCAACATTCACAAATCCTTAATTCTTGTCTAGGTTTGAGGCACTACAAGCTTTCCCCTTTCATGCTTTCCTGCCCATTAGCGTCTTCTCTCTTCAGGTCTTGTTTATGCACCCTTGTTGATAAGACTATGTGAGTGTAGCCTCTCTGCCATATTTCTGGGAGATACAATCTCACAGAAAATTTTCTGTCCCCCTGTTTCTTAAAATATTTCCATCCCTTCTTCTGCAGTGATCCCTGAACATCAGGTTCAGAAATTGTGTTTTAGGTATCATCAGTTGGGACTGGGCACCACATGACCCTTTGTTCTCTGTGTTTTGATCAGTTGTGGTTTTCTGTAATGGCCTCTGTTGCCAAGAGAAGGTTTCGATGAAGGCTGAGAACTACACTTCTTTGTGAGTATAAGGATAAACGTCGTGAATGTAGTTAGAAATTATGATAGTTTAGTAAAGTGGCAGTTGTCGGTTCTCCTCCAAGACTGATGACTTCACTAGCCCCAGGTAGTTGGTTCTGTTTCCAATACCAGTAATTCCTTTTGGTGCTAGGTTTCAAGTCCAATTAGAGAGTTTTTGGTTGAAATGAAGGTATGTATACCACTATTGCATCCTTATGATTATTGTTCCATGCTGTTCTTGTTGTGGTTCATAGGTATCAGAGCTGAGTTGGACTGTTTGTTTCCATCCTGTGGAAGCTTTCAGGGCACTTCTGGTACCATAAAATTTAGTCCTCAGGGAGGAGACTTTTAAGTCAGATTCAGCTCAGGTCTTCTGGGCCCTGTGTCCAACCTGTACTCAGCAATAAGGACTTACCTTTCACCTCTGGGAGGCAACTAGGGTAATAAAAATAGCTGTAATATTTTGTGAGTCTCTTAGACAACCCTAATAAATAAGTAAAAAGGGAGATTCTCATGTCTTATGATGGATTTTTGTTGTGTAGTCAATGACTTGTGGAGAAAACACTGTCAGGCTAGATGGAAAATTTTTATTTAATCTATATATGTTTATGTATAAATAGACTTATATGTATTATATGGAATTTAATATAGATAGATAATAATATGATGCCTTATGACTTCTTCAGATACCATTGTTGTTATTTTATCCTTTCTGGCCTCCTTCTATATTTATCTTCCTCCCTCATACCTAATTAGAGTTTCCCCATTATCCTCTCTTCTCCTTCCAATCATGTGTACCCTGCTATTCCTCTTAATTGTCCCTACCATGGTCCCCTTTCTGCAGTTACTCCAGATTATATACTCACATCTGAGGACATAAGACTAGGAACTGAAGATGAGAGAGAACATACAACATTTGCCTTTCTGGTTCTGGGTTGTTTCATGCAATGTAATCTCTTTAGCTCTATTAATTTACCTGCAAAGTTCATGTTTTCATTTTTCTTTCCAGCTGAATTGCATGTGGTGGTGCATAAATACCACATTTCATTGTCTTTAAACTTCCTTTCAGTTGAAGGACATTTAGATTGTTTCCATGTCCTAGCAATTAACAATAGAGTAGAAATGAACATGGTTGAGAACATACATGTGAAGTAGGATACAGGGTCATTTTGGCATACTGCTGAAGAGTAGTATCACTGGTCATATAGTAGAATTGTTCTATTTTGTTCTCTATACTAATTTTCAGAGGGGTTGTAATCCCAGGAAAAGTGAATGAAGGGTTCTCTTTTGTTCACGTTCTCACCAACATTTGTTCTAGGGGTTTTTGTTGTTGTTTTGATTTTCTTTTGACCTTTGCCATTCAGACTGAGGGTTGGAGGGATGGTTAAGATGAAATCTCAAAGTTGTTTTGATTTCCATTTTTTTCTGATTATTAGAGACAGTGGACATTTCAAATGATATTTCTTGGCTATTTTTTATTTCTTCTTTTGAGAGCTCTCTTCAGATCTATAACCCATTTTTAAATGTGACATTTGTTCTTTTTGACTCTTTGTTTTTTGAGTCCTTCATATATTCTTGATATTAATTCTGTGCCAGATGCATAGCTGGCAAATAGTCTTTCTCATTTTGTTTACTTCCTTTTCATTTGGCTGATTGTTCCTTTAGCTACACACAACTTTTTTTAAAAGGTCCCATTAGTCAATTACTGGCCTCAATTCCTGGGCAAATGGGATGCAATTGAAAGAGTTTTTTCCTATATCTATATGCTGGGTATATTGAATATGTTTTTTCCTAGAAGCTTCAGTGTTTCACGTTTAGGTCTTTGCTCTATTTGGAGACAAATTTTGTGAGAGGTGATAGACATGGGCCTAATTTCATTGTTCTACATATGGACATCCAGCTTCCCTGCATCATATATTGAAGATGCCGTCTCTCTCCAGTGTATGCTTTTTTGCCCCTTTTTTGAAGGTTAGAGGTCTCTAATTACATGTACTCATTTTGAGTTGTTGATTTTGATCTATTGTTCTACATATCTGTTTTATTGCCAGTGCCATTTTGATTTTGATTATTACGATTACTATTGCTTTGTAATATGTCTTGAGGTCTAGCATGGGAATTCCTCTGGCATTGTTCTTTTTGCTCAGGATAATTTGGGCTATCTTAGTTCTTTTGAGTTCTGTATGAATTTTAGGGTATTTTTTGTCTATTTATGTGAAGAGTGTTATAGGGATTTTGATTGCGAATGTACTTGAATATTTTTTTGGTAGAATGATCATTTATGCAATATTGATTCTATCAATCTGTGAACCTGGATTGTCATTCCATGTTCTAGTGTCTTTTTTTCAATTTCTTTCTTCAAAGATTAAAAGTTTTTACTGTAGAGATTCTCTAGTTGAATTTTGCCATCTCCGATGTACAATATCATGTCATCTGAAAATAGGAAAAGTTTGGTTTTTTTTTTCCAATTGTATTTCATTGGTTTTATTCTTTTTTTCTTATTACTCTAGTTAATACTTTGAGCACAATGTTTAAAACGAGTGGAGACAGCCACCAGCTCTATCTTAATTTCAATAGGATTGCATCAATTTTTTTCTGCATAGACATGATTTTTCCTACAGCTTTCTCATACAGCTTTTTATATGATGAGGTATGTTCCTGCTAGTCTTACTCTCTCTAGGACTTGTATCATAAAGGCATGTTGGATCTGTAAAAGGCTTGCTTTTTGCATCCATTGAGATGACTATGTGATTTTTGTTTTTAAGTTAATTTGACTGTGTATCACTATCATCTTTCATAAAGTTGGTTTTAAAGTCATTTTCTTGTGTTTGAGCTGTGCTGGAATAATCAGGGCTTGTTGTAGTAGGATTGCTGGACTCTGGTGGTGACATATTATCTTGGCTGTTGTTGATTAGGTTCTTAATCTGGTGTCTAGATATCTGGGTTTGGGGTAATTGTAGGTCTAGGTTCTGATTTCTGAGTTTGTCTTTGTTAGATAGGTATTTTGTTCCTTGGTTTTTGTTTCCTCTCTTGTCTTCTAGCCAGTATGGCCTGTGGTTGAGAAGAGGGTCTACACTTGAGTTGGAAGCTGAACTTCTAATGGAAAGGATGGCCTCTGGTCAATCAGGGGTTCTCCAACTGAGTTTGGATATGAGACATGGTGATGGGGACAGGTCGGGTATTGGGGATAGTGTGTGTGGAGGAACATGGAGAGTGAAAGCTCCATGAGCAGGCAGCCTACCTGGAGTTCTGGTGCACAGCATGGCCTCTGGTCAAGCAGGGATTCTCTATTAGAGTCAGAGGCTGAGGCATGACAATGAAGAGGGGAGGTGGACTGGAGAAAGGGTGGGTAGGCACCCAGAGAGTCGGGGATGTCCCCTAGTAGGTGGTTTATCTGGGCTTCTGCTGGCTGGTGTGGCCTCCTGTCAATCAGAGGCCCTCCACCTGATTTGGGGGCTGGAACATAGTGACAAGGAGGGGAGGAAGCTTGTGGGTAGGGTAGACAGGCAATAAAAGGTTTGGGGTGGTCCTCATGCAGGTAGCCTACCTGGAGTTCTAGTGACCAGAGTGGCCGCTGGTTGAGGAGGGGTAGAAATCTACATTTTCACCATTGAAAATATTCTCTATACTTAAAGATGAACCAGCCGAATCATTATCTTCTTACACTGTAGGGGTTGCTGTATCTGAATCTCACTTCTGCCTGTAATAGTAATAGCAGTCCATCAGAAATGAATGGAATAGACTTCTCCAAATGTATCTACAGTCCCTTTAATCTCTTGAATTCATGCAAACTCTCAGCTGTCTCTGTCTCCCTTTACTCTTTTGAGTCCTTAAAGCAAGAGTGTGCACTGAACCCCAAACATACTTTATCTTTAAAGTACTTGCTATTAAAAACTCACACTCCATTCTTCTCATCACTTAAATGTCTTTCATCACTTTACTCACTGTGTTGGGAATGTGCTTACTGAGAGAAAAATTTGGCAAAAAATTACTCAATTTTATGAAATATATTTTTCCATAATTGAATTGAATACTTCAGTTTAATTATTAAACATTAATTGCAAAATTTCTCTGCATAATGGAGACATTTAATTGAATTCTGGAGTGTTCAGACTAGATTGAATAGAGCTACTATGTTGTATAGCATAAGCAATAACTAGGTAAAAGAATATTGGAGGATATGTCAACAACTTTATTTCTAACAAGAATTTGTATATTTGTGTTCTCTCTTCTTCCACCTGTTCCTTTTCCTTTTATTCCTCCTCCTCCTCCTCCTCCTCTTCTTCTTCTTCCTCTTCCTCTTCCTCCTCTTCTTCTTTGGAATTCATAGTTGAGTTTCATTTGAAGAAATGGATCATTTATAGCATATAACAGTGTTGATTATTTCCATGAAAGTAAAAAAAAAATCTATAAGTTGACTGAGGTCATATTTCATGAAACCACATATTATATGGCTAGCATAGAATACATAAGAAATTCAAAAGGTCTGTTTATGGAGTATGTGATTAATTTTTACTACATAAGAATACACTGTTATTTCTTCCTATTGACTGGATATTTTTTTCCCAAAATCTTAAGTTGCATCATTAGGTTGTTTATTTTTGCTCTTTTTGATTTTTTTAAAATATGGGTGGTTAGAATTTTAAAATCGGGACCTCCCATCTGGACAAGAGCTCTCAGTCCTCATCAGAAAAGTTTCTTTGTGTGGTGAATGGCAATTAACAACAACAACAAAACAAACAAACAAAACAAAACAAAAACACCTCACAAGCAGTCGGTCAAAGGGCAGAAAACAAATGTCTGTGGAATTCTCTGCCAGGAATGGTTCTCCTCTCCCCCCGCCCAATGCTCAGGATCTGCCTTAGAAGAGCAGGCAGGATTGTAAGAGCCAAAGGTTGGAGAAGACTGGAACAAACCAGTGTCTCTGGACATTACAGGATTGCTGCACCCATGAACTCACAGCAGCTGTGGCTGCCTGCGCAAGATCAGGCCAGTCAACATTCCAGCACTGAACGGGCAGAGCCCTCACCTCTGAGGAGCTACAGACAGGCGATGGCTTCTGAAGGAAGGAAAGTCAGTTTTTCAGCTTGCAGCCACTGGCTGGCAGACCACACTCCAGGGGAGTGCCCCACATCCAGTACATGAGCAGCCAAAAATGGACTCAATGGGTTATTTTTAAAAAGAGGACATGAAGTTGAGGAAGGAAAACGGGACGGCGGGGGTGGGGGGTGGGGGTGGGGGGTGGGGGTGGCGCGAGGGGTCAGGTAGGGAGGAGTGGTTGGATTTGGACAGAGTTGGGGACAGGAGTAGGGAGTGAGTATGATCAAAATATATTGTATGGCATTATCGAATAATTAATAAAGTATTTTAAAAGTTAAAAAAAGAACTTTAAAATCATCCTCTTACAACTTCTTAGTGCTCTCTAAAATTGTGTTGTGCTGTGTTTTCACTTTCATTTGTTATGAAGCACTTCAAAAATTTCTTCACTTATCTATTCATCATTCCATGTTGTGTTGTTTAGTCTTGCTGAGCATATGTAATTTCTAGAGATTATTTTGCCATTAATTTGAAGCTTTATTGAATTGTGGTCAGATAAAATATACACAGTTATTTTAATTTTTTAAATTTGCTGATGTTTGTTTTGTGTCCCAATGTGTTCTATTTTATAGAAACTTTCATAGGCTCTTGACTAGAATTATTCTTTGGTATTTGAGAGAACTGTTGTGTAGATATGTTTGTTCTATTTGATGCATGATGTTATTTAATTCTGATATTTTCTGAACAGATGACATATTAGTGAAAGTGAGGTTTTAACATAACATTATTATTGAATTGGGTTTAATCTGTGTCTTGAAGTATAGTAGTATGCTTTACATCAAACTGGGCACTCCAGAGTTTGGTGCATACGTATTTAGGATTGTAGCATCTTCTTGATTAATTGGTCTCTTGAATAGAATGAAGTATTTTACTTTTTATTTTCTGATTGATTGTGGTTTTCAGTCTTTTTTGACAGATATTAGAATATCGATGTCCACTTGTTTCCAGTTATGAATTGCTTGAAGTCCTTTTGCCATCTTCTCACTGTAAGCTAGTGTCAATGCTTTAAGCTGAGTTTTGTTTAGGAAACAAAAATGCTTTATTATTATTATTATTATTATTATTATTATTATTATTCAACTAATCTTGTCTTTTGATTGGAGAATTGAGGCAAGTAATACTAAAAGTGAATCCTGTAAGGGGTGTGTTGACAGCAGTCGTCATTGTACTGCTTCTTTCTGTTTATGTTTACGTTCCTATTGGATTTCAGAAATTATAGTTGTTTTTCAATTTAAAGTAGTATTTCTGGTATGTTTTTATGGACTAACCCAGTGGACATTACTTATTTTATTTTAGACTGTTTATGTCAAGGTATTTTTTTTTTATTTCTCCTTCAACTATGGAAGGTAGTTTTGATAGATAAAATGATCTTGCTTGATCTAATTAGTCTTTTCAAATTTGGAACACATTACTCTAGGAGCTTATGGCTTTTAACATTTCCGCTGAGAAATTAATCATTCTGATGGATTTTCCTTTATACATGTCTTTTCATTTTTCTTCCCAGCTTTTAACACACAGTTTTTGTTCTATATACTAGTGTTTATAATATGTCATAGGAGAGTATGTTTTCTCATTCTGCTTATTTGATATTCTGTGTTCTTGTCATACCTGTACAGGTACAAGTTTTAAAATGTTTTTTATTATAATCCAGAGCTGATATTAATGAAAAAGGAACAACAAAAGCACAAAGAATCAATTAAACTAAGAACCATATCATTAAAAAAAAACAGACAAGACTGACAGACCCTTTGCCAGACCAAAGAAATGAGAGAGGAGACTCAAATTAATAAATACCATAGGTGAGCAAAGAAGCATCACAACAAACACCAAATAAATTTGTAATATTATAGCAAAATATCTAAAAACCTATTACTGATCAGTTAGAAAGACTAAAATAAATGTACAGATTTCTAAACACTTCTGAACCACCACCAAATTTCAACAAAAAGTGATCAACAACTTCATAGAACGAGATTGAAATAGTAACAAAATAAAAAATTTAAAAAACAACCAGATTGGTATGTCCACTGTCCCTTACTCCTCTTCACCATACCATAGAAGCATGATCCTGGCATGAGAACAAGTATTCAGATCAATGAAACAGGATAGAGGATGCACATCTAGTCATACATAATTAGAGCCACATGATATTTGACAAAGATGGCAAAAATACACACTGGAGGAAATATAGCATCTTCAACAAAGGTAGAGGCATAACTGAATTAACTGGACATTTACATGTAAAAGGATTAAATTAGACTCATACTTATTGCCTTGCATAAAATCTACCCACAAATGTATCAATGACATCACTGTGAAATCTAAAATGTTGAAGCTGCTAGAATAGAAAGGCAGTAACTTGCAAGGTGTAGGTGCACCAAGAAATTATAAATAGAAGTCTTTTTACACCAGAATTAAGGCTAACAGTTGACAAATGGCACCATATAAAACTGAATGATTTTGCAGGTACATAAAACATCAAGTGAAAAAGCTCTTACATTTTGGAAGATAATCCTTTTCAACTATACATCAGATAGAGGATTAATATCCATAATATATAAAGAACTGATTCGAAAGAATCAAGAGGGAAAAAAAACCCAGTCAAAAAAATGGGCTATGGATCTGAACAGAGTTCTCAAAAGAAGAAACAAAAAAATGCCAACAAATATCTAAAAAGCATTACTCATCCTCATTAGCCATCAAATAAATGTAAATTAAAACTACTTTCAGACTTCATCTTACCCCAGTCAGAGTGACTAAGATAAAGAAGATAACTGAGAAGGAATGCTGGTTAGGATTCAGAGAATGGTAGGATTGCAAACTGCTAAAATCATTACGGAAATAAGTTCAGATAATCTACCAGATGTAGCATGAATCTTAAAGAGTCTTTATTAATAAAACAACCCCGGAGCCAAGTATTGGGGTTAACACTGGAAGATCAGAGAGACAGAAGAAGCCACAGCTAACCTCACCTGGCCAACTTCTCAGCTGATCTTGTTTCCTCAGCCTCTGTGTCCTCCTATCCAAATGGCTCTCAGCTGAACTGTGCTGCTCAAAACCTAAAAGCTTAACCAGCCAAAAGCTTCTAGTTTCTGGTCCTCATGCCTTATATACCTTTCTGCTTTCTACCATCACTCCCTGAGATTAAAGGCTCGATTTCTGGAATTAAAGGTGTGAGTCACCATGGTTGGCTGTATCCTTGAACAGATGGATTTCTGCCTCTGGAATTAAAGGCGTGTGCTACCACTGCCTATCCTCTATGTTTAATGTGGCTGTCCTGTTCTCTGACCCCAGATAAGTTTATTAGCGTGCACAATATTTTGGGGAACACAATACACCACAACCAAATGACCCAGCTATATGACTCCTTTACATGTTGTGGGATATTTTGATCACACTGTGGCACTCCAGATTGTCAATAAAGTTTACTTTGAATCAGGGGCCAGAACTAGAGACTAGCTGACCCTAATTAGCCATAGAGAAGTCAACAATTTGGATAGAGAAGGTGAACAGGAAGGAAAGGGTGGGGACTTGAGTTTGGCACTTCCTTTTGGTTTGGAGACAAGAGTCATTTCTCTTGCTGTACCACTGGCTAAAAAGCAAGGTCAGCTGGTTGCTTCTTGGAGTCTCTGATCCAATAGGTTTTTACTCCCACATTTGATTTCCAGGTCTTTTTAGGTAAATAAAACGATAGAGACTTAGTTTGAACATACATATCACAGCTATAGCAGAGCTGGGGCCACAGACCAGAAGGCCTTTCAGGCCGAGGCCTGAGTGGCTGGTGGGGCATTGACTGCAGGGTCATGGGGCTGCAGGCGATAATTAAAATATCAGTAGATTCCTGTGCAGCCACTATGTCACCAGGAAAACATCGTTTACATCTAACAACTGACTTAGTATTCTCTATAGAGATACTTGCTTAGTAATATTCATTGATGTATATTTCACAATAGCCAGGAAATGGAAGCAACTGATGACTGTGTAATGAAAATTGGACACTTATAAGCAATCCAGCTATACTCAACTGTAAAGGAAAACAAAATCATGAGAGATGCAGATGAATGGAAGGAAATAGAAAATATTTTAATGAGTAAGGCAACTTGGACCAAGAAAGACTAAGGCTCCATGTTATCTCTTCTTTGGGGTTTTGAACTATGAATCATTAGATTTGAGAATATAACCTGTAT
Source organism: Peromyscus melanophrys (assembly GCA_902168415.1). Lineage (NCBI taxonomy): Eukaryota > Metazoa > Chordata > Mammalia > Rodentia > Cricetidae > Peromyscus > Peromyscus melanophrys. The sequence continues at coordinate 37,352 of CABHPR010153036.1, forward strand.
TAACAGCAGAAACAAGGGACTGAGGTGTATCAAATGACAGCCAGGAGATGTGGTTGCATCTGAACCCACAAAGGTTATCCAATGTTTTATAGCTATGACTTCTTCAAGATCAGTACTTTTAAATTTATGTTTTGTGTACATTATACTGGATTATATAAAGCTATTTTAATACAAGTAAATAAGTTACTTTGGGTACATTCAGCCCAATACACAGCACAATATGTTTTCTCTCCCTTCCTGTCATGTCAGCTCACTTTGTTTCAGTAGGGAATATAATATCTCCTTTCACATGACATGGTTATGAGTGAATATATGATTTTATGTATATTTATGAAATTTTAGGCTCCTAAATTATAGAAAATATGTTAATGTTTGTTTTTATTTGTGTGTTTAAAATAACTTCATATTATTGTCTTCAACTCCATTTTCCTGAAAATAATATATGTTCTTTCTTGTTTATAGTTTTAGAAAATTCCATTGAGAATAAAAACTACATAATTAATTTTTATATTAACTTATTTGGTATGTACTTGTGTGTGTGTCTGAGGAATGTTTTTAAGTGGTAGAAAATAGCTGTAACCAGCAATAAATCATTAAAATCATAAGTCAATGAGTTTACAATTTTTGTGTCTTCTAATTCTATATCTAATTCTCTAAAAGGCAAAGAATGGAAATCTAGAAAAAAGAAGGGCTAAAAACATCATGGGAACTCTTTGTATTTCATTACATACCTTGTGATTTCACCCAACAGAAGACAAGAGGGGGAAACTAAATGTAAATATGAGAAGAATTTAAGGATTGTGCAAAGAAGTCTTGATCTACTCAAGGTGAAGAACATGTGGTATATGTGAAAGATGCTGCTGAGTAGGAGATAAGAATTCAGAGGATCATGTTTGAGGAAACTTTTAAAGAAATCATGAACCACTTAACAGTTGTGTTCTGAGACATTTTAAGCTTTTTGAAACATTTGCAGTACTTGGGATGGTGCACATCCATCATAATTATATTGTCTTTCAGACCTCTGCAAGTTGTGTGGTCAGGGGTCTGGCTTTTGTGAATGATTCCAAATAGTCCAAGCTTTATAGGCTCACCAGGAAGATTTCTAAAAACACCACTTCTTGACTCTAACAATGTGACAAATAATAGAATTTCCCAATTATTAAATTAGTTATGAAATATGTTGGTTGCATGTCTAACTTCCATTACTTGCAAAATGTTTGATTGAAGCATGTTATAGTATGGATAGATGTTACATTACATTTAATGTTACATTAAATCATTAATAGAAAATTTGACCAATTCACTATTGAGACTTTTACACTAATGGAGCCACCTTTTATTTTTATTAAATGTATTTATTTTTATTTTATATTCCAACCACGTTTTCCCCTTCCTCCTCTCCTCCCATTCTCTCCATTCACTTCCCATTCCCTCCCCCAATCTACTCCTCCTCTGTTGCTGTCCTGAAAGGAACAGGTTTCCCATGGGTGTCAACAAAATATGACATATCAACTTGAAGTAGGACTAAGCTCCCCCCTTTGTATTAAGGCTGTACAAGGCAACCCAGTATGAGGAACAGGTTTTCTAAGGCCAGCCAAAGTGTTAGGGACATGGCCTGATGCCACTGTTCAGAGTCCCACAAGTAGACTGTAGTGGTACCTGTTTCACCTATGACCTTGAGGTACCAGCCCCTAGAGTTTGGCCTCCGGGATAGCTTAAGACCTGGGGGGCATGGACACCTCACTCTCTTCTCTCCCTCCTGGGGGTAGATGGTATGGACTGACTCAGGCGGCAGAAGCAGCGTGGGATCGGCCATTAGCCTTCCAGGACTCTGTGGCAATCTTGTCTTATCTTGTTTAGTGAGTTGTTCTTCCCAATTTATATCCTAATAAACTCCCTAATATTCCTTAAGCAGGCTCCCTTGGATTTCTCACTATAGTAGACCAAGCCACACAACTATTACACATATGTAGAGGTCCTAGGTTGTTCCCATGCAGGCTCTCTAGCTGTTGGTTCAGACTCTGTGAGCTCCTATGAGCCCAGAATAGTTGTTTCTATGAGTTCCCTTGTGATGACCTTGACCCCATGGCTCTTATAATCCTTCTTCCCTCTCTTCAACATTATTCCCCAAGCCTGGCCCAGTGCTTGGCTGTGGATCTCTGCATCTGTTTTCATTAGTCACTGGATGAAGGCTCTATGATGACAATTGGGGTAGTCACCAATCTGATTACAGGAGACGAGTTCAGGCCGGCTACCTATCCACTATTGTTAGGAGTCTTAGCTGTGGTCATCCTTGTAGATTAGTGGGGCAGGTGGAGATAAAGGATCAGGCTAGAGGGTAGATGGAGGGGGAGAGTATTGAAAAATATGTCTTGATATGTGTGGTATTTGGGGTCAGGTAGAAACCTGGTACAAGGAAAACTGCCACTTTTTATTTTTAAGTGAGACAACAACAACAAAATTCAGAAGATAAAAAGTTTAAATGATGCTTTATATTTCAGGAGCAGATCAGATGGAAGAAGGCTTAGCAGTTGCCTGGTTGGGAAACTTTGCACTTCACGATGTTGAGACAAATGTCAACCTTCTTAGAGTCATGGTCTAGGCAGCTGATCAAATTATAAGAAGCCAAAATGCGAGCCTCTTCATCGTCTGACTGCAAGGATGCCAGTCCAGACCAGGTAGGGTAGTTCTCAGTTTCTCCAATGTGAATCTGATCACCAAAGCATAGTCAACTATTAATATGTTTAAGTATTTTTGGTGCATATCCCATCTAAGTGCTGAATGAAGATTTGTAAAAAGCTAGAATTGTCAAAATCAGCTAAATGTATGGATTTTCGTCGATGTTGGACAAGGTAAATGCAAAGATTTGGTGCTTACATTTTTTGTCTGATCAATTATATTCTTACGGAAGTTTAGGGATAGACAATCAACAAATTACTTGATTTTAAACATGGATTTGAGGAAAGGACAATGAAAGAATAAATGTCCATTATGTCATTTAAGGAATGTTCCATGTCCTCAACAGTCCCTGACTTGTCCTTTATTTCTTAATAGGTCCTGGTATTGAAATACTGTCCTTTTTATTTTTGTTGAAAAATAGATGCTTTCTCACATAATATATCTTATTTTCAGCCAAATCAATTCTTTGTATAATGTGTTTATCATTAACCTAGAATGCGACAATTTTTATACTTGATGGTTTAAAATGTGAACAGTCCAGGGGCGGTGATGCTCAGAATACTCGCTCAAGTACTTAAGCATCTGTCTTGTGAACCAAGAATGCTACTGTCTAACTGAAAATATGGAGCACGTATTTTTTTTTCTGAGAGCCATGGTATGGGAGGTTCTGAATAAAATTCACCACAGAAGGTTGGAATTACCAGCATCCACTTAATAGTGTGCCTTTTAGATATTTGTATGCCAAAATATTTGTTTTTATTTTAATTTTTAAATTGTATTATTTTTATTTTTTGCAAATCAAAATGCTTCATAACTCAGTTATCCTTGCCCTTGTCACCTCATTTATGATAAGAAAAGTAAAGAGAAGCATAAGGGGATGGCTCACCATGTTGATAAGGCTTTTAATCCCCTCCAGCAGTCCAGAGTCCTTTTCCTTGATGAGTTTGGCTTTGGAGATGACACCAGCAGGCACATCTTTCAAGGTGGCTATTTCTTTCTCTAGGTGTTGCAGAGGATTTTTCCAGGCACCCAAAAGGATGTCCGCCGATTTCAGTAAGACTTCATACTAAGTAACCACATTTGAATAATTACATTAGAATAATCAAAATAAAATATTAGAGTTAGATACAGACAGTTTATCTTCGAAAGACTGAGAGGAAACTTCCCCTTGGCCATTCAAATATATGTTTAAAACAATCTTTTGTAGATGACACCAACTGTAGAAGTGTAAAATGGCGTTGTGATCTAGAATTTTAGAGTAAATTACACTCAGAAATGCCAATAGAGTGCTTATTGGTGAAATTACTAAGGCCACTCCACGTAGTTAAAAGGAGATTTATTTAAAGGCGTAACTCACAAATGAAGGGATAGGTAGATGATGGGTTCTGGAAGAGACGCAGCGCAGTCCGGCGGTGTTCTCTGGAGAACTTTCCTCGGTCTACCTCTCGCATCCCGGTCCAGGAAGCAAGAGCGCCGCGCATCCCGATCTCAGGTCTCCCGCCCTCCCTTGGCCCCGCCTTGTAGGCGTGATAGTTACGGAAGCCTCAATGGGGGTTGGAACTTCCAGACCAAAGCTGGAATGGTTACCCACTACATCGCTTCATGAAGTTTTTGGAGAAGTGATGACTCTCATGAAATATGATCTCTTTCTTCACTTTGATTTTTGTCACTTTCCTTCATTATTTCAGTATGATTTTAATAGTAATTATAAGGATACAGAATGCTTTTGTCATTAAGCAGAACACAGAGAACACATTCTGGTTGTGGAGATGTATAAGGCTGTATGATAATATTTAATCTAAACCATATTGTGATGATTTATGTAGGAAGTCAGAAGTGAGAGACAATAAAAATAATGAGTTAGAGGAGCCATGAGTGTAGATTTGTAATAACACAGTGGGATGGCTGTACATTGCTGAACATTGCACAGTATATATTGTACTCCTTTCTTTAGCTTTTGGGAATGACACAGGTGAGGATAATTAGGAATACTTAGAAGGATACTTAGAAGCCAAGAAGAAATGGTGAATAGTTTGTGATACAAAGAGCTGTAAACACAGGGTCCATTACTAACATATGATAAATACAACTGTATTGGCATTGTCTAGGACTGAATCAATATGTTTTTTATCCTTGAATGTCAATGACAGTTTAAAAACCCCAACAGAATAATATGAAGAGTCCCATTGGTGGTTAGTGGAAAGGGGTCCCCTATATGGACAATTTATACATATATGAAAATATTACTTGGCAGATTTCATCTATAATTCATCAACTGTACAGTGTATTTTTCCTTTTCTTGAATATTCTGTCTCCATTTTCCTGGAGATATGATTATCACGCCTATTACAACACTTTTTAATAACTTATAGTATGAAAAATCCAGTGTACTGTTTCAAAAGTTTAGTTGAAAAAATACATGGAGTGAGGACTCACATGTGTGTTCCTGGCTTGTTCCTTGTTTTCTGGAATGGAGACGGAAGAAGTGTGGCAGCTGGTGAGGGCTGTGTCGTTGAGCCCATGGACTTCAGCATAGTGTTTTTTCTGAAATTGGTGGAATATTCAGTTGAGAGTGGAAGTTATGAAAGAAATAAATGAACAGAAAATTAATGCATTTAAAGTAAGTACTAAAAATTGAAACTAATATATTAAATAAATGAGCTTTGAGAACTATTTTAATTAAAATACAATTACATGTTTTCCACTTCCTTTTCTTCTCTCCAGCCCCTCCCATGTCCTCTCTCTCTTTAACTCTTACTATCACCCCACTCTTATTCTCTCTTAATTCTTGGCATATTTTTATTTGATCATTATTATCATCATTGTTACATCTACACACACACTCACACACACACACACTCACACACACACACTCACACACACACACACATACACACACACACACACACACATACAAATTCAACTCAATGAGTCTGTTTAGTGTTACTTGTGTATATATTATTTCAGGGATGAGTATTTGGTATTGTATAGTCAATTAGGGGGCTCATCATGAAGACCTAACCAATTGCCTTGCATATGCCAGACCTCCTTGTTAGTAAATCAAATATTTTTTAATTCATTAAAATTAGTTCATAACATTTAGGAATCTGAAGTGCAATTATTAATTTTCTTGCACTCCCTGACTTTGCCACAGTGTCTTTAAGTCTCTTTAATTCTTACAAGTCATGGAAACACAGTTTCCTTTATTACAAGTCTGTCGTGTCCAGTGGAAGGAGAGGGGCTGGAATGGTAGGATCAAGTATGGTGGGGAAGGGGAGAAGGGGAGAGAAAGGGAATATGGGAAGAGACAGCTAAAATTAAAGGCCATTTGAGAGTAGCATGAAAACCTATACAGTATAACCTTCCTAAAATATATACATATATGAAGGTGATCTAAATGAAAACTCCAAATAGTGGTGGGGGGACAGAGCCCCATCTAGCCACCTCTTGTCACCAAATGAAGCTTCTAGTACCAGTATTGGGTTACATCTAATTGAGTTGTAGGCCAAAGGGGTTAGAAACCACCAAACAACCCAGGCTATATTTTTGCCAAGACTATAATTTGCTCTCCACAAACTGATGGCAAGGCCCCATTGCTGAAGACAACACCTATAGGATCCACTGAACATGGAGAAGTTGAGCTGGTGCCTTCACAGACCTTCACCCCTGTGTGCTAATATCTTTGGAACAGGAAGGTACTCTGTGTACTATCAAAAGAGAAACATAAAGACCAGCTCAGCCACAAACTCTTTGATCCACAATGGCATCCTGCCTGCAAGATATCCTACAGCAACAGTGGTACAAAACTTATGGAAGTAACCAACCAATACCTGATTTGATTTAAGACCTACTCCACAAGAAGTCAAACCCATACCCAACACTGCTTGGGTGAACAAGAACCTGATACTGGATAGTCCAGGGACCTAGAGTAAAACTACATGTTGCTTTCTAAAAACAAAAACAAACAAAAAACCCAAAGAAAATGCAAAAATAAAATGACTCCTAATGACATTCTTCTATACTCATAGATCAGTGTCTCATTCAACCATCATCAGAGAAGTTTCCTCCTGCAGAAGAACAAATACAGAAACCCACAGCCAGACATTATGCAGAGTAAGAGACCTTGGACCACTCAGCCCTAAATGGGATATTTCCATCAAATCCCTTTACTCAGAGGCCAGGGAACCCTGAAGAAGAGGAGATAGAAAGTATCTAAGAGCCAAAGAGGAAGAAAGATACCAAGAAACCAAGGCCATTTAAGTCAACACAATTTACACACATACAAACTGACAGAGACTGAGGCAGGGTACACAGGGCCTGCGCAGGTCTGTTTCCAGTTTCATGTTTTTATGGGATTCCTGAGTTAATGAACAAGTAGGTCTTTGTTTCTTGTGCCCTCTCTTGAGCTCTTTTCTTTCATACAATTCTTATGTATGAGTTTTGTTTTATTTTTTATTTTTTAATTTTATTACTTTCCCTAAGGAGCCTGTTCTTTTCTAATGAGAGACACAAAGGGAATGAATCCCAAGTGGAGGACATGGGGAGAGTCTAAGAGGAATAGAGGGAGAGGAAACTGTAATTAGTGTGTATTATGTGAGAAAAATTACCTATTTTCATTAAAAGGTAAAACAAACAAACAAGTAAATAATAAAGGAGTGACAAATAGCCCACTAGATAAAGGAAAAGAGAAACACCATTTCCTTTGTTATGTTTTGCATCTCTTTATGTCATAATAGTGAATTAAAGCAAAAGTTAAACAATACATAAACATTAAAATAATAGTGTTTCAGTTAATAGTCTACATTTTGTGCAACTGTCCTCTTATTGGCTTCACAGTTCAGTAGCTGCTGTATTCTTATCCTTTGGGAAGGAATGCCTGCTTGAGATTTAGATCATGGTGTGTTTCGCTTTAAGCTATGCTGTATCACAATCATTGTGGTGGAGGCTTGATTTGTTAAGAAGTCAAAAGTCAGTGGGTTACTTACAAATTCAGTGAGCATTCTTGAAACTTCTTGACTGATTTCATGAGACAAACTGCCTGCCAGATCAAACATGTCCTTCAGTGACACAAAGCAACGACCATTCCTCATTGCACACATGGGTACCGATGCCACATTCTCCCACAGGAGCAGGTTGGACACCAGTAGTAGGAGCAGTGTCCCTGTTAAGGAAGAAGAGGGGGCACTCTGAGATATATTCCCACCAGGTTATTAAAAGTCATCTTGTCAATGGAAGCCTTTTATGGTCAAAGTGGTCTTCTATGAAGAAACTGTTTTTAACACTGTACGAAGAATAGACAGCTTCCAATAGGAAAACTAATCTAAGTAATCATATTTTCTCAGATTTCTGTTTTGAATCATGAATATCCTTTTTACGCTTTTTGAAATTACACCCAAGAGTATTCTGCATTCTAAAAATATTTGAAGCTTAATTTAAGTCAAGGCAAGTTGTTCAAGACTTTCTGTTCAGACCATTTAATGTCTAGTGAATTACAGATGACTTTCTGCAATAAGAGATAAGTCATAAATTTGTAGCATTTAAAAATGTATTTATCTTATTTTATGTATAGCAGTGTTTTGCTTGTACATACATATGTGTCCATACATGCTGGACAAAGGCATCAGATGTCTGAGAATTAGAGTTACATATAGTTGTGAGCAACCACAGGATGTTGAGAACCAAACACTAGTCTTGTTCAACAGCAGCAATGGCTCTTAACTCCTGAGCCAGACCCTAAATTTGTCTAATATTAGTATGGAACACCAATGTAACAAGGCAGCTCTATGGATTAGCTTTATTTTCAAGCTAGATGGGAACAAACATACAACTGTTTACTAATATTGACAATGTAGAGTTATGCCACAATCTGAAATAAATAATTCTGCACTAAAATGTAATATTTCCTCCTTTGTCAATATTTCCCTACTTTGTATAACACATAGTTTTAACATTTTTAATAATGACCAAGGTTGGTGTCATCATCAACTTACTTTTGAACTATGGGCATATCATTTTTTTTTTTTTTTTTACTTAGGAAAAATTTCCACTCATTCTACAAATCAACCACAGATCCCCCTCCCATCCCTCCTCCCACTCCTCCACCCCAGCTTTCCCTCCCTAACACACCCTTGATCCCCTCCTCTAAAAGGGTAAGGGCTCCCATGGGGAGTCAGCAAAGCCTGCTACAAGGCTGAGCAAGGCGTCCCACCATAGGTAATGGGCTCCAGAAAGCCAGCTCATGCACTAGGTATAGATCCTGATCCCATTGCCAGGGGCCCCTCAAACAGACCAAGCTACACAACTGTCTCCTGTTTGCAGAAGGCTTAAGGAAATTGCCAGGAATCCACAAGGATAACCCCAGATTAGACTCCTAGCAATAGTGGAGAGGGTGCCTGAATGGCCTACCCTGATAATCAGATTGATGAATACCCTAACTGTCATCATAGAGCCTTCAACCAGTAACTGATGGAAGCAGATGCAGAGATCCAGAGCCATGCACCAGGCCGAGCTCCAGGAGTCCAGTTGAAGAGAGGGAAGAGGGATTATATGAGCAAGGGGGCAGGGTCAAGATCATGATGGGGAAACCTATAGAGATAACTGAACTTATTTAGACCAGCAGCTGTGAAACCTGCACAGGACTAGACTTATTAATATTTAAGTTTCAATATGATGAATCAACATGTCTTTATTACAAAGAAAATTCTATTACTTTTAGTGACATTAGTCTGAAAAAAAACTTCTGATAAAAAAATCTTTGATAAATGGATATGTGCAACTAGAAATTAGGGAATTGGTAAATTTTATTAGTGGAAAAAATCTAAACTCTAGTATTCAAAATAAATAAAAGTATGAAAATATTCTGTAGTATGCAAGATAACCAGGCACCTTTTAAAGGAAAAGCAAAAATATTACACATACACACACACACACAGAGAGAGAGAGAGAGAGAGAGAGAGAGAGAGAGAGAGAGAGAGAGATGATAAATCCATCATCTATAGGACTTAAAAAACCTAACAGGAGCTAATAATTTTATTTTTGGCACTTCATAAAATCCAATGTATTCTTGTTGGCAATCCATCTTGCTTGTAAATAAGAGGAAATATAAGCAATTGTACCTCATTATCTGATCTTCAAGAATTTTTATATGTTTCGATGTTCACTTCACATTCCCCAACTCTTCCCAGATCCACATACCATGCAACTTTCTCATTCACACAATTTTGTGTTGTTAGAAAAACAACAACAACAAAAAACATTTAAAGTCAATTGGTGCTACCCAAATATTCTTTGATGTATAGTCTTCTACTAGAGCATGCTTAAATTATGATGGACTACACATTAAAAAATATCTTTTCCCCTCCCAACAATTGCCAATGGCTTCAGGGGTAGAGGATTGTATGTCCAATACCCATTTCTGTTCTGGTATTTGGTCTTGTATAAACTTGTGCAGGTTTTGTGCATGCTGAAAAAGTGTTTTCCTTGAATGAAATTTTAATGCAGTATAAATGCATATTTGTTATCCTTATTTATTTGTCTCCAGGATAAAATATGAATACATCATTCCAGTCAAGTAACTCATCAGAGACATAGGAATTAGTATATGTTACTTTTTCCTTCTGTAATTGTTATAAATTCTGCCTATACACTCTTGTGGTTTCATTACAGTTGAAAGTCTCAATTTCTGAAATTTTGACTTTGTGCAATTGATAATTCCATGTTCTCGAAATTTATTTGTCATTCAGAGTTATGTAGACATACAACTTCCTACCACTAGACACCAATAAACATGCCTCTTTTCTATTAGTTCAACTATGAAAATGAAAAATGTCTCTAGTATTACTATATATATTCTGGGAAGGAAGGCTCCCCTCCAGGAACCACTGGTCTAAGAGGTGCTGGATAGCTGCTATCTAGAGAAATGATTAGAAAGTACTTCTTAATTTTATCTGTTTTACTTCTCTGGGTCAGGTATGAACAATGTCAATTCACTTCATATACAGGGAAAATAACACCATAAAAAGTAAACTGTCCAAACCAGCTTTGTACAATAGTGCAATGATTAAGGTCAAGTGGAAGAAGTTTGGAGAAGAGCTACTTACAGGAACGTGGTTGAGTCAAAGACAGCTGCATCTCTGTGGAATCCCACCACAGCTTGGCCGTTGATTCAGGAAAGCTGTTTCAACCAAAGTCCGGTCTCCAGTTAACTTTCCACCTCCTATATAGTGCAGCACATCATCCCCAAGGCCACACACTGCTAGGGGGCAGGAAGAAGCAATGTCTGGAATCCAAGTTGAGGATACCATTACTCTCACCCACGCTTAGCTAATAGCCTCATTACAACAACGATTAAACAAGGTATATAGGCATAGGCATTATTTACCTCATTTTCAGATCATGAATATGGTTCAAGATATGTTGTAAATCACCAGAGCCATTTCTGATCCATGAAGAGCGATGCAAATTTCTTATTACATCCACGGTCTCCCTAATAGTTCTTCTGGTTCTTATAAATTATAAACATAAGCAAAGCCAATGGAAATGTACTTAAATCAAATTCAAACGTACTTGTTTGTTTTCATAATAGTTTCGCCAGTCTTAGGTGAATCTATATATCTGGCTTGGGTTGGTAATGGCCTCCCTGGACTGAGCAGGTTCCTTAGTGGCACTTCACAGCATTAGCCACCACAGTACCACATGATACTATAAAACCCATCCATCACTGAGATCTTCTAGCTGGCTCAATAAGATTTATATATGTAAAGAAACCAGAACATGTGGCATTCCATTACTTAGTCTCTTATATCTACTACTGTTTACATCCAACTCACTGACAGTATTCTGTGTTATGTACATGTCCATTGGAGCCTCACTGTTGTACAGCTCATGGGAAACTAAGTAAATGAACCATGAACTATTTCAGTAATCTTGTGTTTTTAGCTATTACTTTTTCCAACTATGCTAGATAACTGCTTTCAAATTGTTAATTGCCATCTTTGCTTGCAGATGGCTTTCCAAATCTGTACAATACTAGATGTTATCTTTATATAGTGGAACATTGCAGATAGTTATCAGAATCAATGAAGGCCCAGTTTTCTCTGCAGAAAACAAATGCACATTGGATTGAATTTGGTATTTTTCTGGAACATTAAATGAGAAAGCAAGCAAAGCTCCTATTAAAATGTTATGATAAATAATGAAAAAAATCACACTAGCTATTTCACTTGTATCCTCCAAAGAGCAAAGTTGTAGAAAACAAGGTACACCCCACATTGCCTTATTTAGCTAAAAAACAATATATCATCATTATTTTTTATATGCAACATTGAATTAAAAGGATTAAGAATAACCTATGAGGCTATGATCCCAAACTGCTTTATTTTCTGCTTACACAGTTTGGTAGCTATTGCTTCCTGTGAAGGATTATTATTGTTTGAAGTTAGGATTATGATGCTTCTGCTTCAATTTATCATGCATCCTGGTGATTGTGGCACCTGATATACACTGGCAATGTAATATGAATAATTTAGGAGACAAACCTCTAGACATTGCTCTCAAAAAGATTCTTTATCTAGCTACTTCAGTGGCAAAGAATCACGTGAATGCGGGCAGCAGCACTCTCTGGGCTATGCTCCAGATGGAATGAGAAGGACAAGGGAATTTCAGCAACAGTATTGTATCCTGCAGCTCCTTGATCCTGGAAACAGTATGACCAGCTGTCTCACCTGCCTTGCCGTATTCAAAGTGTCCTTTTGCAATAAGAACCACAATAAACTCTACGTCATCAATGACATGGGTTTTTTTTTTAATAAGATTCATCATAGAAAAGAAAAATGGAATTTTTACAAATGTCATTGCCTACTATGACATTAGTATTCATCATCTTGAGACAATTCCATGAGGTCATTGAGTAATCTTTGAGTAATAGGCCCCCACTGTTTGTCCAGTACTGGGGTAAATTGGGGACAGGGTCCATTCCCTTACACAGAACTTGGTGACATCACCTTCCTTCTTATGTCTGACTGGCTCCAGGCTGACCCTGTGGCTACATCTTACTTATCAGCCATGCATGTCCGCTGAAAGGTCTCAGAGCTGGGAGAACAATGTTCATACCTAAAGTCTCTCATTTCCCATAATAACATAAGTTAAATTTGGTTTCATCTCCACAAATGATTCTCTTCAACATTGACACACACCATGCGTTCAAACAGGTTAGATACATTTCCACATCATTTATCACAAGTTTTACACATTATGATATGTTTAGTAGCCATAATTACACATTCCTAGCTGAAGCTAAATCCAAGTCACTTTAATGTTATTATATCTATATCTATGTTCTGCTGTTCACTATTTCTGTAGAATTCCATAATTGTCATGAATTTATGCTCTATTAGGTGAATATTCACCAAAACAGCAACAGTCAGTGCATTAGTAGGGGCTCAATACATCCATAATTTTAGAGGGGGGGCATCTAGTCAGCAGTGCTTTGTGCCCATGCATGCTAGCAATACCAAGCATCCTACAAGTGAAATGCGTGGATGGATTGATTCCTACCACTGGTGCCTCCTTTACCACAGCAGCAGGTTCACTGCTAACACTTGTGTCTCTCCCGCTCTTTCATGGAACTGTGCTCTTGGCATTTCAGTCTTCAGAAACACATAAGTGAGACATCTGTCCCGCCACCAGCCTGTCCCTAGAGACTTTGCTTTGAAGCCATCCCAAACTATCCAAATGCTTCTTTCTGGAGGCCCCTTTTCTTTACTCATACTGTCTCAATAGGCCTTCACAAGCTCAATTTTCACTGCAGTCACTGTTACTCTGGTCCTCTTAAACTCTGGTTTGTAACTCAGCCAGCAGCAGAGATAGTCTGAAGAAACACAGGCGAGTCCTTCCTGCACCACTCATACCATGACATGCTTGTACTCACAAAGGTCATTTGTCCTCCCAACAAATAGCAATTGAGAGCTGATGCCTACATTTGAGTAAATATACAACTGTGTACTTATAAAGGAATGAAATTTTGCCACAAAGTATTCTGCCAGGAATGAATTTATTCTAAAATTCTAGTTAAGAGCCATAAAATATAACACAGCTTCTTCTTTTCCTATGCTCTTAAAAACTACAATATAGAGTTTAAAAATGTACTCAAATGTTTATCACATAATACATTTAAGACAGGACCTGATCCTCTGTTTAAACTTCACAATTTATCTCCCTTATGACCTATTGCAAAGTTATATCATTTGACTCCAAATGCTTATTTTACTTTAATGTGGAGATAGAGAGTAAAATAAAATCAGAACAAATAAATATAAAATTCTGTTACACAAAACAATATAGAAAGTGAGTTTTCTGTTAAGAAAAATGTGAATGTTCTTGTCACATGACCAAACTAAATGCAACAACTGCAAATATGAGCACCAAGATCAGGGATCATTAGACGTTTTAGCTATACGGGTCCACTGCAGACTCTGTAACTCATAAAACTAAATAGCTAAAATGTTAATTGACAAGAAATAAAATAATAAGAATTTACATCTCAAACTCAGAAACTCCCATTCTCTTCAACTTTTTAAGTATATGGTTTATAGGTGACCAATATTTGAGGGTAATTTAACTTGGAGAAAATATCTCAACAGTTAGAATTCCATCCATTTTAACCGTTGGGAACAGTCATTCAAAATTATGTTTTGGGCCACATTAAGCCCCAACTTCTACCGAACACACAAGTCCACAAACAGGTTGGTTTATTCCCCATATTTTCAAAATATTTGGGGAACAAACTGATAAAAAGAAAATAGATTGATTGATTCTAGCTTGGAAAACATGTTGAGTGAGAGAGAACAATTTATTTCATTTAATTATGTCTTCAATGCCTGTTGCAATTTAAAAATTTATCCAAAGTCGTGGATACGGGATACATCCTACACAGATGGGAATGTTGGAGACATTAAGTGGTACGTTGCTAGGGACATTCTTAGATTGTCTCCATTCTGTAGTATATTACAGATATTGTCGAATATAAAATCTTTACAAATTGCAGGTGTGGAAGATGCTGTGGTTGTTTCATCAATTCATTGGAAAGCTGAGAGTGGATGGCTTTTAAATACGTTTAAATATGAATTGGGAGCCCACGATCTCCCAATTCCTCTGTACCTGTCAAAACTACAAATTTTGTAAATGTTCAGGTAACATATTGATACGTAAGTTGTAGCACTTTGGAGTCTCTACATGGATTATCTCATTTGTAGTCAGGGTTTCAGCATGGAATGACATTTACAGCAAGAGACACTTTGCTGGATCAAAGTGACAGAGACCATCATGTCAACTGAGTTTTTGAAGTGAGGAAGCCGTCAAGTTGGATGAAAAGGAAAAAGGAGACAAGGTGTTCACTCAGAGGAAACAGGGCAAAGACTATGCTGATCTTAAAGCAAAGTTTTAGAGACTATTAATAGAGTAGTCATTTGGGGGGTTACAATGGAAACCTAATACAGTAAAACCGTCTTAAAATATATACATATATGAAAGTTATCTAAATGAAATTTCTAAATAATGGGGGAGATGGAGCCCCAAATGGACACGCCTTGTCACCAAATAAACTTTCCAGTACCAGGAATGGGTTACATCTAACCGAGTTGTTGGCTGAAGTGGTCCTGTGGGAGTCCCCATACAAAGGCTCTTGGTGGCTCTCCACAAACTGATGGTAAAACCTTATTATTGAAGACAACACCTACAAAACTCATTGAACACAGAGAAGTCTATCTGGTGCCTACCTAGAACTTTTAGCCATGTGGACTAATGTTCACAGTACTGGGGGGGTACTTCACTAGAGGAGAAAGGTAAACACCAACTTGGCTACAAACCCTTTGGTCTACAATGGTGACCTACCTACAAGATATGCTGTTATAATGGTAGCACAAAGGCTGTGGGAGTAATCAACCAATGTCTGATTTGAGGTAAGGCACACTCCATGATATGGAACCTATATCCAATGCTGCTTGGAAAGCCACAAACCTGAGACTACATAGACCAGGATCCTAGGGGAAAACCAAGTACTACTGCTGTGCTGAAACAAACATAGTAATGAAATTACTCCTAATGACATTCTGCTATACTCTTAGATCGATGTCTTGCTCAGCCATCACCAGAGACGTTATCTGCCATAGATGAGAAAAGATACAGAAATTCCCAGCCAGACATCCGTAGAGAGTGAGATACCTTGGGACATTCAGCCTTAAAAGGGCTGTCTCCATTAGTTCCCTCCCCTCAGGGCTCTGGAAACTGTGGAAGAGGAAGTGGAAAAAGTTTTAAGAGCTGGAGGCAAAGAGAACACCAAGGAATCAAGGCCTTCTAACACAAAAGGGCTGGCATACCTACCAACTCACAGAGATTTTGGCAACATGCATAGGGCCTGCACAGGTCTGCACCAGATGGGGTCCTAGAGCTGAAAGGAGAAGTAGAAACTAGTCCCCATTCATTATCTAGAAGTTATCTCCAACGGATAGTCACTAGCAAATGAAAAGTTAGTTTTCTCCAAGGGAGTTTCACTAGGGAAACAAAACACTCTTTAGTAAAGTCTCTATTCCAAGTAGTGAATGACCAACATAAAACAAGTTCAATGGTGTCTTTAGGGGTTCTTTGTCCAATAATGTTAAGTCAGGACATTTTATTAACCATACAGGTTATTTGTGTATAATTATGACTTCTAGCTTTGTGTTTCTATGGAATTCCTGTGTGTGCAAACGTGTGTTTCTGGGTCTGTATGCGCTTCTTGTGCTTCTTGCTGCCTCTTCCTTTTGTTTGCTTGTTTTGTCCTAGTCCAGTTTGTTTTGTTTTGTTTTATTTTGTCATTACTCCTTAGATGTCTGTGTGTTTTCTATGGAGAAGCAGAAAGTGTGTAGAGCTGGAAGGGAAGGGAGGTAGGGAAGAACTGGAAGGAGTATGGAGAAGAGAAACCCCTAATCATAATATATTATATGAAAAAAACTAATTTTGCAAAAGTAAATACTAATAAAGTGCCAGGGTCTGTGTTTCTAGGCTCCAGAAGGCTATAGAGCCTGAACAAAGGTTTGCCGATTAAAAAGCCATGCAAATGGTGGTGTTCTATTTCTGTTTCTAATGACATTGCTTTGGTGAATAACAGTCCACTGGAAATCAATGCATGCTAATCCCTAAATGTATGTTGAGGGAATGGAAGGGGAAAAATGATTTAGCATTCCCTATATTGGGTAAATATCCTGCCACAGGTTTTGTATGAGGCACATTATCTTCCAGGAAAGAAAAGAATCCAGGAGGAGGGCTGCTGCCGGGACTAATTTATCCAGCTCTTCACACAAGTCTGACCAATGAAGAGGCAGTGGTCATGGGGAAATCTAGATGGAATGAAGACTAAGGAGCCTTGTGAAGGAGCATCTGCTGTGGCAGGTGAGAATGGTCCTGTTCTCCACTGAACCTGGCTTGAGTTCTTCCCTAATGATTCATTTCATTGTCCATATGCGCCCCTCCCAGAGAAGGAAGCAAAACTGACCATGAGAATGACAGTTACTGTAGAAAACCAGCTATGACAATGCACCCCATTAACTCAGGTCATTGGGGAAAATAACTGATATAGCAATGGGACTTGTTTTCTTTTAACTGTAGCTCATTTCATTTTTGTTGATGATGTTTATTTTCATCTCCTTAAATTCTGAATACAAATATCAGCTCACACTTGCCTGGAGGACTTTTTGATGCTCAATGACCAGGCTCATCCTCTGCAAACTTCCATTATGTCATGATAACAGCTACTGTCTCACAGACACAGAGTACCAAAATCATATTAAAAAAAGTGTGCAGATGGGGACTTGTAGAAAAACACCATGCATGAGTGGAAAAAGCACATCAAAACCATGAGATGATTGAAAGAACATGTGCAAGAGTGTTTACCTTAGTACTAAGTTAATTTTTATTGGTGATGCTAAGCTAAAAATAAGAATGATTATAGGCTAACCTCTTTGCATTGGGCAGCTAATAAAAGGTCTCATCATTAGCCTTGGAATAGGCTAATTCTCATTCTCACAGAACTCAAAACATTTCTTTGTCTATTGATGTGACACCGTGAAATTTCCCCCTTTCATGTTAATGTGGCTATTGACACTGTTCTTGTTCTGGGCTTGTTTATGCAGCCATTTTTAAGAGAGACTGAGGATTTCCATGTATTCTGGCTTTTAAATTTTAACCCCCTTCTGTGATAGTCCCTGAATCATAGATGCAGGATATACACAATCTATAAAAACAGACTCAGCTGTGTGTGTGTGTGTGTGTGTGTGTGTGTGTGTGCGCGCGCGTGCGTGCGCGCACATGCGTGTGTGCGTGCATTTGTGCATACACATACAAATACAATCAAAGAAAAAGAGGCTGTCATCTTCAAAGTGAAAGTGCATGTGAAAGGTTTGAGGGAGAAAAGTTAGAGGCAGGGAAAGAGGAGGAGTGACACAAAACAATTTTAATTTCAAATATTAAAAAAGAGTGATTATAGGAAAGCAAAACAATACCTACAAGCAAGATGACAGAAGCTTTTCCACTCTATCCTGATTCTACTAACTTTGAAATGTTTAATGGACTAATTACAAAAGAATAATATGACAACGTACACACTATTTCTTTTCATTATCATTTTTATTTATTGCTTGAGAATTTAATGCATGCATATAATGTGTTTTGATGAAACCTATCCCATACTCTCTCCTCTCCATTTACTCCCATACTCTTTCACCACTTTCTATCAAACATCATGTACTTTTGCAACCTACTAAGTTCCCATAGTGCTACAAGTAGGTATGTGAGTGTAAGGCCATGGGCAAACTATCAGAGCCATACCCCCCTGTAGAAAACTGACACTCCTTTCACAGAAACCATCAATTTGCAAAGTTTATTAGCTAGGGATGGGACTTTGTGAGCCTCTCACTTATCCATTCTGGAATTTTGTCCATCTTGATCTTGTACAAATGTTATGGTGTCAATCATGGTTGTGAATTTAAGCTTGTAAAGGGTTTGTACTGTCCAGAAAATACTTTCTCAAGAATGGTACACTAACAACCCCCCCCCACACACACACATAATCGCTCTTTTCTGCTGAGTATTGAAAGCTTAACTTACCCATGGGTATGAAGAAAAGTATTTAGGGGCAGTTTAATTACTCTATCCATTTATCAGAAATAAAGTAGTAGGCACTTATGACCTGTCTAGTCACACTTTTTTTTGACCAATTAACAATACCCAACATGAGTTCTGCTTTTCCAGATGGTCTTAAGTTTAGTCAAATGCAACTGGCTACTCCCAGAACATGTGCTCCACTGTTACAGCCATGGGTATTTATTGTCAGGTAAGTTTTCACTGTAACTAGTGTGATTCATAGCAGAAGAAAAAAAGATCTTAATTACTTTTCTACCTAGGAGAGTGAATAGGATATTCCAGCACTGTGATAGCTGTTCAGTAGGAGTGAAACTTCTGAATTAGTGCAGGCTTGATATCTCCATGACTCAAATACAAGATGTCTTTGGAAATAAGAATTTTTTTTCTTATTTTCCAGAAGCTAACTAAGAGTGATAGCAATCTTTTTCATTGTTTAAAGGGTCTGTGATAACCCACTCGCCAGTACCTCAACCATGGGTAAACCACATATGACCAAGCTTTTGGTTTATAGCAAATGTAGGATGTAGGAGAGGAATTATTTCACTGCATAGAATAACTCAATTTATATTATTGATAAATGTGTGTTTTTGGAAGATTCTACAATTGTGGGTTTGCATGTAGCTTTTTCAAAGAACTTTAGTGTTAATTGTACCTCTCCTCTGTATCTCTACCCTTCCACCCCATCACTCACTTCAGATAAAACTTCCTGTTCTACCATTCCCTTTTGTCCCTTTAGATTACCTGTATTCTACAATTCTTCTTACCTTTGCCTATGGTCACTTATTAGTTTAGTGACTTCCATAGACACTATTTAAACCCAGTATCTAAATATTCTAAGCTAGGATCCATATATGAAAGATAAACTGAAACACATGGAATACTTCTCTCCCAATGATTTATTTTCACAGTTCCACTCATTCACCTGAGAATGGGTGGAACTGGATCACCTGAGAATTTTATTGTTTTTAAATTTTTTCACCTGAGAATTTTATTTTTTTAAATTTTTTTATTTTATAATTTAATTTAATTTTACATATCAGCCACGGATTCCCTTGTCCCCCCCCCCCCCTTCCCCCCAGCCCACCCCCCATTCCCATCTCCTCCAGGGCAAAGACTCCCCTGGGGATTGAGTTCAACCTGGTAGATTCAGTCCAGGAAGGTCCGGTCCCCTCAAATAAGAGACCATGATAAATGAAGACCACATGAGATAGGAAGAAGCAAAGTGCTAGAGAGGTCTACAGAAATCCACAAAGATACCTCCACAATAGACTACTGGCAATGGTCGAGAGAAAGCCTGAACTGACCTACTCTGGTGATCGGATGGCCAAACACCCTAACTGTCATGGTAGAACTCTCATCCAATGACTGATGGAAGCGGATGTAGAGATCCACGGCCAGGCCCCAGGTGGAGCTCCAGGAGTCCAATTGGCGAGAAAAAAGGAGGGTTTGTATGAACAAGAATTGTTGAGACCAAGATTGGAAAAAGCACAGGGACAAATAGTCAAACGAATGGAAACACATGAACTATGAACCAATAGCTGAGGAGCCCCCAACTGGATCAGGCCCTCTGGACAAGTGAGACAGTTGATTAGCTTGAACCTTTTGGGAGGCATCCAGGCAGTGGGACTGGGACATGTCCTCAGTGCATGAGCTGGCTGTTTGGAACCTGGGGCTTATGCAGAGAATTTAATTTTTATTTACAACCGAATAATACCTCATTGTGTATAAGTGCCATATCTCTATTGTCCATTCATTAGTTGATGAACAGTCAGGTTCTTTCCATTTCATGGCTATAGTGAATAGAGCTGCAATGAAATGAATGAGTAAGTATCTCTGTGCTAAGATACACAGTTCTTTAGGTTAAGCTCATGAGTAGTATAGCTGAATTAAATGGTAGATCTGTTTCTAGCTCTTTGAGGAAACTCCATACTGGTTTCCATAGTCACTGTGCCAGTCTACCCTCCTAAAAATCAAGTTATCTTAGCAGTGAATAACCAACAGATTGTGGGTAGAACCATTTCATGGGTTGCTTGTCTAAGTGAAGGAAAATGACAAACTAGGAGTAACAACAGCCTTCACACTACTCTGCTTCCTAATTGTGGAAGCAGTGTGACTAGTCACCTCACCTACCACGCCATGGTGAACTGTGTCCCCTTGAAGCATAAGCCACAATAAACTCTTCCTCATAAAAAAAGTCACTTTGTCTCAATGTCACTACCTATAAGTCGTTAGTCTTTATCATCTTGAGGCACTTGGTATAGACAGCTCATATTGCTTACACTGGGCAGGAGGAGAAGGCCCATTCCCATCTGCAGAGCTTTCATTATACTACCTACATCCTTGTGTCTGACTGACTCCAGGCTGACACTATAGTCATATCCTGTTTACCATTTCCTCTTATATGCTTCCAGGGCCCAAGGCTTGATGAACAATTTTCACATGCAAAGGCTCCCATTTTGCACTTACCATATAAGTTCAACTTAAATTTCATATCTTTGGGTGATGGCCTGTAATTCTAGCAGACAGCACGTGTCCCAGAAAGACACCTACCATAAGCTTAATATCTTCCTTTATAAAATTATTTTACCATATAACATTTGGTAGACATGATTATCCACTCCTAGCTTAAGCTAAATCCACTTACATTTAATATCTCTACCTCAATTTATATACCCAACTACTTACTGTCTCTGATAGATTTCAAGATTGTCATGAATCTATACTCCATGAGGTGCAGCTTTTGCAGCAAGAGAAGCATTCAACACATTAGTAGGGGTTTAATACTTCCATAATTTACAATGAGAGTCCAGTTACTAATATTCTGTGCCCATTTATGAAAACAATACTGACTATTCCAACAAGGAACTGCTTGAAGTAATTCACATTTCCACTGATATTTGTTTTATCATGTTACCAATATCTGTACCTCTTCCTATCTTGAATGAATTGTCCTCTTGACATTACAGTCCCTTAGATACACATTAATAAAGCCGGTGGGTGGTGGTGCACATCTTTAATCCCAGCACTTGTGAGGCAGAGGCAGGCAGCTCTCTGTGAGTTCGAGGCAAGCATGGGCTAGAGAGAGAGAGAGAAAGAAACACATTAATATCACATCTGATCTACAAATCTTCCCTAACTCTTCCCATATTCTTCCCATCTCCTCATTTAATCCTCTCCCTCCCTTTCTTCCTTTGTACTCTTTATCTCTCTATGTTTGTCTCTCAACAAACAAACAAAACAGAAAGAAAAGCAAAACAAACAAAAAGCCAATAAGACAAAAAATAACCAAACAAAATAATATAAAACAAAAGCCCACAAAAAGTTAAAAATAACAACAACAAAGCCATGTATTTCATTTTGTGTTGGTTAGTCACTCCAGTGCATGGAATCTGCCCTGAATTGTGACTGACATACCCATTCAATTGGAGAAAACTAGTTTTCCCTTTGCTGGCAAGTATGAATTACAAATAACTTCTTGGTTAAGGGTGATACCCCAAGTCCACTGCCCCTTCCCAGTGTTGGGACTACTGAATTAAATCATTGCAGGTCTCATGTATGATTCCATATAGGCGGTGAGAGTTCGTATGTCCATCAGTCCTGTTGTATATGGAACACACTATTTCCTTGATGTCATACATTACATCTCTTACAGAATTTTCTCTTCCTCTTTTGCATAGATCCCTGAGCCTTGAGGGGAAGAATTTGATGCAGACATCACATTTAGGACTGGGTGCTCCAAACTCTCCTACTCTCTGCACAGTGTCCAGTTGTGATCTCTGTGTTAATTCCCATCTACTGCAAAAAGAAGCTTCTCTGATGGGGGTTGACCAATGCGTTGATCTATGAGTATAGTAAAATGCCATTAGGAATCATTTTAATGCTATGTTCCTTTATCAGAATAACAGTAGTATGCTTTCCTTTAGGCCCATGGCTTATCTAGTCTCAGGTTCTTGGTCACTTTAGCAATGTCAGGTATGGGCTGCATCTCATGGAATGGGCTTTAAACTCAATGTTTGAAAAGTGGTTGATGATGCCAATAATATCTGCGACACTATTACACCAGCATATCTTGAAGGCAGGTATCTGATTTAGGTCACATGATATATATCTGAGTGATATTCATGATTACCATCTTTATCTATTTGTATGAAGAATAACTTCAAGTACCATAAATACTAGTTGGTAGGGTTGAAGCTACTAGGTAGGCAACAGTCAAGTTCTCCATAATAGATGTTGTAAGTGTTGTCTTCAACAATAAGACTTTACCATCAGGTTATGGATAACAACCAATAGTCTTGGTAATAGCCTGTGGTTTGGGGCCAACACGACTCCTTTGATCAATTACTCAACAAAATGTAACCCATTCCTGGCATTGGCTATTTTACTTGCTGGCATAAATTGTCTAGTTGAGGCATTGTCTCCCAATTACGTCATGACTCCTTTTAAATTCCATGTGCATATATTTTAGGAACCATCTATGGCAGTGGGTTTCCACATGCTTTTAAAAAATGCTTTAAGAACTCACTTTAAAGCCATTCCAAATCTCTCCAAATACCTCTTTCTATGAACAATTTCCACAATCCTACTTTAATTATCCTGCTTCAATTACTTCAACACTTTGCAAGCCCGGTTGACATTCCTGTCACTGCTGCTCTAATCCTTCTGGACCTGTCTCGTTCTATGTGGTGTTCCAGGCAAGAGAAATGATATTCTGAAGAGAAATACAGGAGTGCCTCCTTGCACCTCTTATTCTATTATCATGTTTGTACTAACAGAGTTAGTTTCTTTACCTGCACATTACAATTAAGATATTGTGTTTACCTATGAAATACAATAGCTTTCCCATTTCGGTTAAAAAAAATGAATTTAGGGGAAAAAAGTCTTCCAGGAATAGCTACAATTCTAGTGAGGAGGCAAACAAAGCACAGACTCATCATTTCTCATCCCACTAAAAAGTGTAATAGAGATATTCAAAATTTATTTTCATCTTTATCACAAAATAAAATTATACAGAACATGATCCAATATTCAAGTCTCAGTCTGATTTGATAGTTTATCTACTCTCATCACTTATTGAAAAACTACTATAAATGACTCCAAATGTTTGCTGTACATGAAATGTGGAGATGAAGGTTAAACCAGAATCTAAACAAATGAATGCAAAATAGTCTAGACAGAGCAGCAAATGAAGTGAGTTCTCTGGCAGGCAAAGTCTGAATGTGCCTGTCACATAACTAAACAGCATTCAACAAACAGTGGCTTTTTCACAATGGGCACCCAGAGCAAATATCATTTTGGTAATAAGTTCATCAGGGACTCTCCAAATTATGTATATTGATAGCTAAACTATTATACACAAGAACCAAAATAAACAATTAGAATTCTCTTTCCAAACTGAAAAGTCCATGTTTTCTTCAGTTTATTTAATATATACTTAGAGATATTCAATGCCAAAAGATAATTGAACTGGTAGAAAGTACCCCAACTCACAAATGTCTCTCTACAACCAGTACTTTAAACAATTAATCAGATTTATCTTCCTGGCTACAGTGATCTTCCACTTCCTGAGCATGTAGGTCCATAAACATGTTGCTTCAGTTTACCTGTTTTCCCCTAAATTTAGGAAAACAAATTGCTAAAGGAACTGGATTTCCTCATTTTAGCCTGTATAAAAATGTTGACACAGAGAGAAATTTATATAATTGTCTTCACTCTTCAGTATGTTATCATCTTATAATCTATCCAAAGTTATTGATATGGGCTCTGTTGCTTATAGATGTGAATGTAAGAGGGGCAAAATGATCAGTCACAGAGGTTGCCTCCATTCTCTATTACAGACACCTATTTTGTTGGATATACTTTCCCTACCATTGAAAGACTTAGCAGATGTTTGTGGTGGTATTGTGTTCCCCAAAATATTGTTCATGCTAATAAATTTATCTGGGGTGAGAACAGGACAGCCACAATATTAAATATAGAGGATAGGCAGTGGTAGCACATGCCTTTAATCCCAGCATCCAGAGGCAGAAATCCCTCTGGATCTCTGTGAGTTCAAGGCCACAGTGGAAACAGCCAGGCATGGTGACTCACACCTTTAATCCCAGAAAGTGAGCCTTTAATCCCAGGGAGTGATGGCAGAAAGCAGAAAGGTATATAAGGCGTGGGGACCAGAAACTAGAAGCATTTTAGCTGGTTAAGCTTTTAGGCTTTGAGCAGCACAGTTCAGCTGAGATTCATTCTGGATGAGGACTGAGAAGCTTCTAGTCTGAGGAAACAGGATCAGCTGAGGAACTGGCGAGGTGGGGTAGCTGTGGCTTGTTCTGCTTCTCTGATCTTCCAGCATTCACACCAATAAGTGGCTTCAGGTTTGATTTTATTAATAAGAACTTTGAAGATTCATGCTACAGATGTTGCTCTTACTGATCCATTTATTTGACAATTGAAGATGGAAGATGTTTCACCATTGATCCCCCAGTTCCTGCTTGCCTGACAAGCCCAGTAATTCTTTTAGCACAAAGGGAATTGACTGATAGGTGAAAGATAGGACTGCAATGTTTCTTTAGGGAATGTTTCCTCTCCATCCTGACGTTTAGCAAAGGATCACATTTACAATGGAAGACATTTTTTTTTGCCATGTGTAACATGGACTGTCATGTAACTTGCTTTTGTGAAGTGCTAAAGCAACCAAGAAGTATAAAAATATCAGAAAAGTTAGACCCTCAAAGAAAAAGACATTAGCACTTGGTCTGACATCAAGCCCTTCTTTAAAATATATGAATAGTATGCCTGAGGATCTCCTCCTGGGCCTTTGAGGTAGTTGTAAGTTCTGATTCAGAGATAATTGACTATATTTTCATACAAAATTTAAGATACTCTTTCAGTTTCTTTTAAAAATTGCAATGGTAAATTTTAAAAATATTTCTTGGATTTATTCATTTTATTTATAGGTGAGTATTCTGACTGCATGTTTGTTTAGGAGCCACTTGAGTGCTTGGTGTCTGTGAGTACCAGAAGGCATTGGATCCCCTAGAACTGAAGTTATGGATGATTGTGGACCACCATGTGGGTAGGAATTGAACCAGAGTCCTTTTGCAAGAACAGTAATTGCTCTTACCACTAAGCCATCTCCGGCCTCTGAATTGGAATTTTTATGTGGATCATGGAGTCTTAAATTGCTTCTAGTAGAATGGCTATATCTATAATATTTGTCCTAAATATCCATGATCATGGGATATCTCCATCTGCTGGTATCTTCTTCAGATTCTTTACTCAGTGTCCTAAAGTTTTCAGTGTGCAAGTCTATGCCCTTAGTTAGATTTATCCCAAGATATATTTAAGGTCATTGTGAATGGTATTGTTTTCCTGATTTTATTTGACCTCTTCCTATCTTATTTGTATTAGCTTCATTTTAGTTGTGTGCCTTAATTCTACAACTAAGAATTAAAGCAATGTATTGAACAAGAGAGAAAAGAATAGATATCTTTGTCTTAGTCCTGATTATGGTGGAAGTGCTTTGAGGTTTGTTTTTTGTTTTTGTTTTTTATTTTTATTTTCATTTTTCATTAAGGTTATGTTGGCTGTGAGCTTGCTGCATATTGCCTTTATTAAGTTATGAAGTGTCTCCTGTATCCATAAACTTTCCTGGACTTTTGTTATGAATGAATGTTGGATTTTCTCAAAACCCCCTTCTGCTTCTAATTAGATGATTATGTTGTCTCCATCCTTGAATCTCTTTATGTGATAGATTCTGTACATTGATTTACATGTGTTGAACCATCCCTGTATCTACTAGATAAAGATGGCTTGGTCATCACTGCAAAAATTCTCAATACAATACTTGCAAATTGAATTTAAAAGCACATCAAAAGGATCATCTTCCATGATCAAGTCTCACTGGAAAGCATTTCTTTAGGACTATTGGATTTGTTGTGTGTTTGGGGGAGTGTACTGTCTTGATAATTTGTATTTTTTTTCCAGTGAGAACAATAAAAGTTCATTAAAGAATTCAGGAGTTTAAAGAAAACACAAGGAAACAGCTCAGTGGACTTAAAGAGAATGATTTTAAAAGAAAAAACTCCTGAGTGATGACCAAGAAAGCATGAATACAAGGGTGAATGAAATGTTGAAAACATTCCAGGATTTGAAAACAGAATTCACTAAATCAATATAAATATTGATGAGAACTCAAAGTTGAAATGATGGTGGAATGGAAAACACAAAATCTAAATTAGAAAATGTAGGAACCTGACAGAAGATAAAGTGGGAAGTAGTCTAGAACACATTGGCACAGGAGACAAATTTCTTAACAGAACACCAATAGCACAGACACTAAGACTGACAATTAATAAATGGTTCCTCCTGAAACTGAAAAGCTCTGTAAGGCAAAGGACACTGTCAAGAAGACAAACAACAGCCTACAAAATGGGGGAAAAAAAAACCTTCACCAACCCCACATCTGACAGAGGACTGATCGCCAAAATATATAAAGAACTTAAGAAACTAGACATCAAAATACAAAATAATCCAATTAAAAATGAGGTATAGATCTGAACAGATAATTCTCAACAGAAGAATCTCAAATGGCTGAAATACACTTAAAGAATTGTTCAAAATCCTTAGTCATCGGGGAAATGCAAATCAAAACGACTCTGAGATACCATCTTATACCTGTCAGAATGGCTAAGATAAAAAACACAAATGACAACTCATGCTAGAGAGGATGTAGAGCAAGGGGAACATTCTTCCAATGCTGGTGGGAGTGCAACCTTGTAAAACCACTTTGGAAATCAATATGGCAGTTTCTCAGAAAATTGGGAATCAATCTACCTCAAAACCCAGCTATGCCAATATTGAGTATATACCCAAGGGATGCTCAGTTATACCACAAGGAGACTTGCTCAGCTATGTTCATAGCAGCATTATTCATAATAGTCAGAACCTGGAAACAGCCTAGATGCTCCTCAACCACAGAATGGATAAGGAAAATGTGGTACTTTTACACAATGGAGTATTATTGAGTTGTAAAAAATAATGACCTCATGAAATTTGCAGGCAAATGGATGGAACTAGAGAAAATCATCCTGAGTGAGTTAACCCAGACCCAGAAAGACAAACATGGTATGTAATCACTCATAAGTGGATATTAGGAATAAAATATAGGTTAATCAACCTACAATTCACAGCCCCAGAGAGACTAGATAACAAGGAGGGCCCAAAGAGGGATGCATGGATTTCCCTGGGAAGGGGACAAAGAACAGATCTCCTGGGTAAAGTGTTGGTGGGTGTGGGGAGATGAGAGGGGATGGGAACTTGAGGGAGCAGGTTGTGAGTGCTAGGTGTGTGAGGTGGTGAGGCAGATTGGTGGCAGAATGGAGGGGGAGAGTAATGAAAGAGACATCTTGATGGGGGGCCCATTTCAGGGTAAGGGAGAAACCTGGTACTAGGGAAACCCCCAGGAATCCACATGGTGACCCTAGCTAAGACTCCTAGCAATAGTGAAGAGGATGCCTGAACTGGCCGTCTACTTTAATTGGACTGATAACTGCCATCATAGAGCCTTTATCTAGTAACTGGTGGAAGCAGATGCAGAGATCCACAGCCAAGCACTGGGAATCCTGCTGAAGAAACAGAGGAGGGATTGTACAAGTGGGGGGGGGAGAAGGAGGGTCAAGGTCATGAAAGGGAACCTACAGAGATAGATAGCTGACCTGAGCTCTTGGGAGCTCATGGACTCTGGACCAATAGTTAAGGAACCTGCATGAGAATGACCTAAGCCTTCTGCATGTGTGTGACAGTTGTGTAGCTTGGTCTGTTTTTAAGAATCCTTGAAGTGTGATCAGGACCTGTCTTTAGCACTTAGCTGGCTTTTGGGAACCTGTTCCCCATGCTGAATTATCTTGCCCAACTTTGATACAGGGCGGGGGCGGGGGGAGCTTCCTTCTGCTTCAACTTGATGTGCTATGCTTTGTTCAAGCCCATGGGAGGCCTGCCCCTTTCTGAATGGAGATGGAGGAGGAGTGGATGGGGAAAGGAGTAGTTGGGAGGCAGGAGGGAAGGAATGGGAGGAGAGGAGGGAGGAGAAACTGTGGTCGGTATGTAAAATAAATGAAAAAAAAATGTTAATAAAAAATAAGTAGAATGGGTTGATTAGAAGATAGAGTATCAGGGCTCAAAAACAAATGAGAGGAATTAGAACACACAAAGAAGTGATATGAAGTATCTAAAAAAGGAAATTAACATATAGGAATTGTGAGACCTCATGAAAAGTGTAAATCATAAAATTGTAAGTGTACATGAAGAAGATAAGAGACAATCTTAGGATGGATGTTGCAGGAGAAAACACAGAAGTTGCATATAACAAGTTCCATCATAATAACATCTAACTTCCCAGTGGAATCTCTGAAAGCCAAAAGAGCCTAAAGTAATATACTCAATGTTCTAAAAGACTACAAATGCTAACCTACACTACTGTGCACATCAAAAATATCTTCAGTAGTTGAAGAAGATAGGAACACTTTCTATGATACAAATAGGCAAAAAGTATTCTTGTCCACCAAACCAGTTCTATAGGGAACAATGGAACCAAACATTGGATGAAAGAGAGGAAGAAACATAGCCAAGAAATGGTAGCAATTAAACAAATGAAGCTACAGATAATGAAAGACAAAATAGAACTGAAAAGACCAGAAAAAAGAACCAGAAAAAAAACTGACTGTTATCAACACACACCTTCAACTATAACTTTAAACATGAATAACCTCCACTTTCAAATTGAAAGACACAGGCTGACCAACTGGATTAAGAAACAAAATCCATTGTTCTGATGTCTACAACAAATGCATCTTAGTTTTAGAGATAGGTACAACCTTAAAGAGAAAGGATGGGAAAAAAAGTATTCCAAGCATTAGGACCAGAGAATAAGCAGGTGTTATTACCCTAATATCAGACAAAAGAGGATAAAACTAAAATTAATCAAAGTAGGTAAAGAAGGTAATTAATTATAATCACAGGAATAATTAAGCAATATGATAATACAATCCTAAACCTATATACACCAAATGTGACCCATCCAATTTCATAAAGTGTATTAGTGAAATTAAAGACACATATTTATATCAGTTCATTAATAGTAGGTGATTTCATATGTCAATTTCTCCAGAAGACATGTAAAGGGTTCTCTGAGGAGAGTAAGAGATACCAGTGTCAGCAGTGAACCTGTTGTTGTAGTGAAGAAGATGTCATGGGTAGCCATATAGTGATTTCATTTGCAGAATGGACAGTGTTGATAGCATATATAGGCAGAGAACACTATTAACTAGACTCCCACTGTTAAATTACGGTTGTATTGAGTCCCTACTAACACACTGAATGTTGTTGTTTCGGTTACTTTTCACCTAATTGGGCATAAATTCATGATAGTTATGGAATTTTACAGAGTTTGCAGCGGTGCATAGATGTCAAGAGCAACATCAAAGTGAAACAAATTTAGCTCGAGTGAAGAGTAGGTATTTATGTGTGTCACACATACTTTACAGTACAAAATTTGTAATGAAAGATTTGACTTGGGATATGTATTCTGTTGGCATATGTAGTATGTACTAGGGTTGAAGAGAAACTGAAGATGGAAAATTGAGTTGAACTCACATGAACAAAGGAAATGAGAACTTTGAGTCTGAACATTGTTCTCCCAGTTCTGGGAACTTTCAGCGGATGTGCATGGTTGATAAATAGGATATGGCCACAGGGTCAGCCTGGAGCCAATCAGACGTAAGAAGGCAGGTGATGTCGCACAGTTCTGCGTAAGAGAACTGGCCCTGCCCCTCATTTCCCTCAGTCCAGACAACCAATGGGAGCCTACTACACTAAGGTGGCTCCGTGGCCTTGTAGAAGTACCTCAAGATGATGAAAATGGATGTCCAATGGGTGGTGACATTCGGACAAATTCCAGTTTTCATTGCTAAGATAAATCTGATAAAAGAACATTGATGACAGAGTTTATTGTGGCTCATATTGCAAGGGGCCATATTTGAATATGATAGGACAGGTGGGACAGCTGGTCATATCGCTTCCAAGAACAGGAAGCTACAGGATACAATCCAATTGCTGCAATTTCCTTGTCCTTGTCATTTCCTCTGAGACATAGCCCATGGAGTGCTGCTACTGACATTTAAGATTTTCTTTCTTTCTTTCTTTCTTTCTTTCTTTCTTTCTTTCTTTCTTTCTTTCTTTCTTTCTTTCTTTCTTTCTTTCTGGATGTTAAAGCAGCCAGATATAGAATCTCTCTGAGAACAATGCCCAGAAGTTTTTCTTCTATGTCATTCTGTATCTTATCATATCACAAAGCTGTATTAGGCACTGTAGCTCTAACCCCTGAGATACACTATAAATTGAATCACAAAGCATCATAATCCACATTTCAAACAATGTACCTTCACAGGGAGAGGAAGAAGTAGCTACTAACCTGTGTAACAAGAACATAGGACAGTCTCATGAAATGCCCAATATATGCTAAAATATAATTATATTATGTCTTTCCTCTATTTTTAACTTTTATTTTAATTTGTTATTATGACACAAATCCTTTCAAGAAATTGCCAAGGACAGGTTTGACTTAAGTTTGTTTCTCTTTTCCTTCATCAAGTGGGCTAATCTTGAATCCCATTTTTCAATTTAGACATTGCTGATATTTAATGAAGGGAACCGCATTGCATTGACTTGCATGCATCAAAGAGCATTAAAGACACTGAGGTCAAGTTAGGGAGAGATAACTAGCAAATACTCCTCAGATTCTTAAATGTTATGCATCTTTTTTAAGCAATTCAAACATATTTCAGTTAATAAAAAGGAGGTACGGTGTATACAGGAAAACAGGTTAGGACTTCATGATAAAGACACTTTGAAGACATATTCTAATCCAGTAGTTCTCAACCTGTGGGTCAGGAACCCTTTACACAGGGGTTGCCTAAGACCATCAGAAAACACAGATATTTACATTACAATTCATTAATAGTAGCACAACAAAGTTATAAAGCAGCATGAAAATAATTTTATGATTAGGGGTCACCACAACATGAGGAACTATATTAATGGTTCTCAACATTAGGAAGATTGAGAACCACTATAAAAGTCACAAGCACTGGTAATTTCTGTACTTTAGTGGGCTTGGGAGAAACTGGCTCAATACTTACAAGTCATATTTCTTTCTATCTCTCACTTTAAATGTCATTGCTTCTATCATTTATTTTCCTTGCTTGTTTAAAATCATCCTAAAAATCCATTCAACTATTTAGTATTTCTTCAATAGTATATTTAAATAATAAATATTATAGATAGTAAGGATATACACATACATTCAATAAACAAATACGGATCCACATGCAAATGGGAAGAGTTTTCTTTTTTAATTGGCTTATCTTAATATTTTTTAACATTTTTAAGTATATTACGCACAGGAATTAAAACTTGTTTTGCCATTTTCTTAGTTACTTTTCTGTTGCTATGTCAAAACACTATGTCTAAGGCAACTGAGACTAAAAGAAAGCATTTAGTTTGAGATCTCATAGTGTCATAGAGTGCATGACCATCATGATGGGAAGCATGGCAGATGGAAATCAAACTACCTTAAGATCCAGATATACCACTTTTGGACATATACCCAAAGGATGCATCATCCTACTAGAGAGACAGTTGCTCATCCATGTTCATTGTTGTTATTTATTCATAACAGTCAGAAATTGGAAACAACCTAGAAGTACCTCAAGGGAAGAATAAAGAAAAATGTACATTTATACAATGGAGTATTGCTCAGCCATTAAAAAGAATGTTATCACAAAATTCACAGGTAAATGAATGGAACCAGAGAAACACCATCCCAAGTGAGGTAACCCAGACTCAGAAAGACAAATGTGGTATGAATATACTTGTCTGTTGTTATTAGCTGTTAAGTCAATGAACCAAGCTACAATATATATATAATTACAGAGGTTAGGTATAGAGTAAGGGACTTGGGGGATGGGGGGAGCATAGGTTGATCTTCCTAGGAAAAGAAACTGGAATAGATAGTTATGGATTGATGGGGCAGGGGCAGGATGCAAGGATCAAGTGTCAAGACAGAGAGAAGAGGGGATGAGGGAAGAAACACTGCAAGAGATAGCTTTAAATTAAGGACTATTTGAGGGGTAGTATAGAAACCTGATAGAGTAGAAGTTTCCTTAAATACATACATATATGAAGGCAGTCTAAATGAAATTGCCAAGTAATAGGGTAGACAGAGCCCCATCTGGCCACCTCTTGGCACCAAATGAAGCTTCCAGTACAGGATTGGGTAACATCCAATTGAGTTATTAGCCAAAAGGGTCCTATGAAAATCACAAAGCAACCTAGGCTGTTGCCAAGACTATAGGTTGCTCTCCATAAACCAATGTCAAAATCCTGTTGCTGGAGACACTTACACAAATCATTGAACATGGAGATGTCGAGCTGGTGTCTCCATAGGACCTTCACCCCTCTATGTTAGCTTCTTTCGTAAGGAGGTACTCTACATGCTTTCAAAGGAGAAAAGCAAACACCAAGCCGGCCACAAATCCTTTGATCTACAATGGTATCTTTCCTGCAATATATGCTAGGTAATGGTGGCACAAAGCCTGTGGGAGTAACCAGGCAATAGCTGGTTAAGACCCTCAGCACAAGATGGAACTCATACCTATCTCTGCTCAGGTAACCAAGAATATGAGCTTAGATAACAATTACATTCTGCTATAGTCATAGATCAATGTCTTTCTCAGCCATCATCAGAGAAAATTCCTCTTTCAGTAGATGGAAACAAATACAGAGGCCCATAGCTAGATGTACAGAGAACGAGAGACCTTAGAACATCCTATCTTAAATGGGATGTCTCCATCAAATCTCTTTCCTTAGGGCTCAGAGAACATGGTAGACAAGGAGGCAAAAGGAATATAAGAGCCAACGGAGGTAGAGGATCCCAAGGAAAACAGGTCCTGTAAATCTACAAGATCAATGCACATATGAACTCACAGAGACTGAGGCAGCATGCACAGGGCCTGCATGAATATGAACCTAATGTAGTCTTAGTGCTAGAAGGAGAAGTGGACATATGTCCCCATCCCTAATCCAGAAGAAATCTCTAATTGATAACCACTTGCAAATGAAAAATTCATTTCCTCCAAAGGAATCTCACTGGGAAAATAAACTATTCTTAAGGGTAGGCTGCATGTCCAGCAGTATATGGCCAACAGAAAACAAATTCAATGGCGTCTTTGGAGATTCCTTGTCTCATAATGTTGTGTCAAGGTTTTCTTTTCTCTATTTTTTTTAAAAATATCTTTTTTACTTTTCATTTTAATACATATATATATATATATATATATATATATATATACTCTTTCTTTTTACTCCACAGTTCTTTTGCATATATATTAAGACTTTCAGTTTAGTGTTTTTATGGGATTGCTAAGTTTGTGAATGAGTGGGTATCTGTTTCTTGTGCCTTCTCTTGGGGTCTTTTCCTTCTGTTTGTTTTGTTTTGTCTAATTCCAATGTACTTGTTTTTGTTATATCATATCTATATCCTATCATATAGTGTCATATCACAGTATCACATCATATTCCCTTAGAAGCCTGTTTATTTTCTAATGAAAGTTAGAACAGGAATGGGTCCAGATGGGACACGGGTGGGATGGAGCTGGGAGGAATAGAATGAGGGGAAACCACAATCAGGCTATATTATCTAAGAAAAAATACTTCCAATAAAAGGAAAAAAAGACATCAGTGAGCAGTTGATTGGGTGCTGGATGGGGTGTATACTTTTGCCGCATATAGGGATTGAAATATTGTGATGAGCTTGCCTTCAAAGAACTCCTATTATTCTCACTAAAGGACTAGCGGAGGACTTTAGAGTGAACTCAGTACTTTTCATTTGCATAAACAAAGTGACCAATGCAAGAAGACTCCTTATGACAAAATTAAGTTTGACATTCATATATTTCAAAGCCACACTCTTAGGGGAATGCTGGTAATTCCAATCTTCTAGAATCTGTTCAGAGGTCCTCAAGTGTAGAATTCTCTAACAATAAGAAAAATCCCCACTAAGTCCCTTCCTTTCCATTGGCTTCTGAGAAGGTCCTTGATGATGCATTGTGTGAAATTACCTTTAAAATGTTCTCTTTGAAGGCATGGTTGGTGTGATAGTTCTATTCTTTAAAAAAAAACTGACTTCAAAAAAATCAAATTGTAAAAACCAATTTGTTAAAATTTCTTTACTTAACTAAAAAAAGTCTATTCAAACCATTGACATATTGCCTTCAAATATTTCACAAATAACAGAATTTAAGCATGCAAATAATCTATGTCACTACACACTTAAAAATTGGGGAATATCAATGTGTGTCGAGTTGTTAGAATCTAGGAGAGACATTTTCCACTAATCTCTTTTGACAGCCTATGACAGAACTTGGAATTCTTGAGATCCTTAATGAAAGTCAGACCCTCCTTACATGTCAACATTTAGAGTTCTCACAAAAACATGAGTACAAGGGAACTACACTACCCTAGTACTTGGAAACTTTCTAAAATCTAAAGAATCTTAGGACCCAAGTTGGAGGTAGTTTCTGATTTTTCTCCAACTGTCTTTAAACTACTCCTCTGAATTCTTCTTTCCCTAGCGTCATCTCAACCAACTCCATATGCTCTCTTCACAATGTGTCGGACAAGGCTTCTCTGGATGCTGGTCAACTTCACCTTTTATTACAATATTTAGTACATTACACTTATCCTCTGATGGTTCAGGTCACATAGCAAGCATGTACAAATGAATATTCTTATGATGTTTCTTCCCTTTAATTTTTCTGGATAGTCATTCCTTTACTTCTTGAGAATTAGATCAATGATTAAAACACAGAAGATTTTGACCCAACTAACTTATGACATGATTTCAAAGATCTATTGCTAACTAGGACTATATTCTACTCTTTCAAAATATTCCTTCCATAAGAGCATATGCACATACAAAATAGATAATTGTAAAACCCTTTCTTGTTATCAACATTTGTGTGATTTATATGTTCAATTGAATTTTCTAAAAGTATAAACAAGAAAGAAGATACCATTTGCAAGAAAATGATTGAAAATGGAGTCAATCATATTATATGAATTAAATCATGCTCATAAGGCAAATATCACAAATGTACTTTCATTTAGGGGTGTAAAATCTCACAAAGTTACATGAAATCCTTTATTCATGCATGCCCAGTTGATATGCAAATCAAAATAACATTCTGTATGAGAATAAAGTAAAATAGTATGATGGGAAGTGGAGAGAAAGCATAGTATATTATGGCATGGAGCTGAATATGCCCAAAGTACATTTACATACTTGCACTGAAATGGTGTTATATAATCCAATAGAATACACTTAGAATGTAAATTTAAGAATCTACATCTCAAAGTGGTCTATCCATGAAACAATGGATAAGATTTTTTTATTCAACAAATATGTATTCCATAGTTGTCCTTTGATTCACTGTCATTATTTATCATCATCTGAATTTCATATACAAATTTACTTTCCTTTTAAAATTTTTTATTATTTTAAAAAAATTACTGCCTTTCTAAAAATATTAATATAATCACATAATCACATAATTTCTTCCTTCTCTTTTTCCCACCAAGCTTTCTCATATACCTACCCCTCCTTGGTCTCTTTCAAACCCATGTCCCTTTCCTTTGCTTTCACCAATCGCTGTTTTACACACACACACACTGAATAAGAACAACCTGATGCTGTGGGTGGGATGTCATTCTGTATGCTGTGAATATGTGTTGCTCCAATTGGTTGATAAATAAAACACTGATTGGCCAGTAGCCAGGCAGGAAGTATAGGTGGTCGAGAGATGAAGAGAATTCTGGGAAGAGGAAGGGCTGATTCAGGAGTTGCTAGCCAGACACAGGAAACAAGATGACAAGGCAGAACTGAGAAAAGGTACCAAGGCACATGGCTAAACATAGATAAGCATTATGGGTTAATTTAAGTGTAAGAGCTAGTCAGTAATAAGCCTGAGCTAATAGCCACGCAGTTATAATTAATATAAGCTTCTGAGTGATTATTTTATAAGCGGCTGTGGGACTGCAGGTCCCAGTGAGACTGGAAAGAAACTTTCCGACTACAACCTGATCAGTCTCTATAATGTTAACTTGTATGTATGTTTTCAGGGCTGACCATTTGGTGTTGGATAATCAATTGGTATGCGCTTCACTTGGGAAGACTATTTCTCCTGCTCTCAACATTCGTTAGTTGTTTATAGTTCTTTGTGTGGGAGTGAGGCCTCATGGTCACTTCCCATCTGTGTTAGCATGCCTATTGTTGTTATCCTTGTTCATCTTATGTTTACCCAGTCATGTTGGTAATGCTCTATGGATTTGACATTCCTCGGAGACAGAATGTCACATCGAAGACCCTATTCCTCTGGTTTCTACCCTCTCTGCAGCAATAATTTCTGAGCCTTAGGTGTGGGAGTTTTACTGTAGATGAATCCATTGGGACTGGGCTTCACAACTCTGGATTTTGATTTCTTGTGGGTTTTTCTGTAATAGTCTTTGTCTGTTGTAAAGAGAAGTCCTAACTACACTGTCAATATTGTCCTTATTCCTATAGTTAACTTGTAGTCCCCATCCTCATCAAGAAAATTTACATTCTTAAAGTTTTTTGTTTCCTTGAAGTTCTATGCATGTATACAATGTATATTGACCATTTCCACCCTATTCTCCATTGCTCCAACTACTCCCACATCCTGATTATATATTCTTTCCAAATTCATGCCCCTTTACTTTCATTCATTAATTAATTTATTCATTCACTCATTCACTCATTAATCCATTCATTCCATATTCTTGTAAACCATGAGTCCAAATAGTGTTACCCACAGGTGCATAGGTATAGGGTCATCCCCTGGGACATGAGGGACCTATCTGTGGCTACATGCTTAAAGAAACTCGACTTTGGGCTAGAGAGATGTCTCAGAGGTTAAGAGCACACTGGCTGATCTTTCAGAGGTCCTGAGTTCAATTCCCAGCAACCACATGATGGCTGACAACCACCTATAATGAGATCTGGTGCCCTCCTCTGGTGTGCAGGCATACATGCAGACAGAACACTGTATACATAATAAACAAACAAACAAATAAATAAATAAATCTTAAAAAAAGAAAAAAGAAAAAGAAACTTGACCCTTCCTTCTCCTGCAATCATCATCTGCAAATAACTTCTCAGTTAGGTTGGGGTCATCCAGAGCTCCAACCTTTGATGCTGGAGAATTAAGTGGCTTGGCCTTGCATAGACCTTGTTTATATAACCACAGCTGCTGTGAGTTCATATGCACAGCGGTCATGTCATGTCTGGAGAGTAGTATTTTACAGCTACTATATAATATTTTATAGCATTCCATTCCATCTCCCATCTTGTACTGTTTCCCCCCATCCCTCCTCCAGGGTTTCTCCTGAGCATTGCATGGTGGGGGTTAATATCCTGTATATGGCTGAGGACTCACAATCTCTTATTCTCAGCTTTGAAAAGTAATGTGTCTCTACATCACTCATTACACTCTGCAGTAAGATTTTCCAACTGAACTTGGGACTACACAAATCTGTAGCTGTAAGCACAGCATTTTAAAAACATGACTAGTTAGAAAAACAAAATTATTAAAAGATTCCCTGGGAAGTAGGAGTTCCCTAGCCATTGATATTTTTATTTACAAGTCTGTGGATCACAACTTTATTGTAGATATAACAATTAATAGATTGGGTAAATGCTACATTTTTAATCACTATTTTTAATGCTTCACAATTTCATACTTGCTTTTAATGGATTTTGATCCAATCCACGTCCATTCATTCCCTTAAAAGTCTTCCATATTTCTTCTACACTTTTCCCTCGTAACGTTTTGTTTTCATTTTTTATACCCACTGAGTCCATACCCTGCTATACATGCATGAACCATGTACTGGAGAATAGGTATCCTTTCATGAGCCTCATCCTTGAAGAAAACTGTTTCCTTTCAGCTTCTGTCAACTTCCAGAAGATACTCAGCTACCTCCTACAGTGCTGGGGCTTTGGCTTGATTGTGTGTAAATCTTGCACTTAAAGTCGCAGCTTCTGGGAGTTCATGTGTACAATATCCCTGTATGTCTATGACATAATATTTCACTGCAAACATCCACTACCTCTCATTCTTAGATTTTTTTCTATCTCCTCTCCCACAGTAATCCCTGAGCTTTAGGGAGACATTGTGTGATATATATGTCTCATTTAGTGCTGAACATGCCACAATCTCTTACTCTTTGAACATTGCTCAGTTACAGTCTTTGTATAATAGCCATGCACTGCAAAAAGATGCTTCTTTGACAAGTGTATAGAGATACACTAATCTATGGGTGTAAAATATGCACTTATGGGGCAATTTAAAATATGTGCATTATCCAAAATAATAATATTGGAATCTACCCTCTGGTCTATGGCATAGCCAACCAGGGGCTTTGTATAGGCCAGGCAAGAGTTCTGTCTTGTGGAGACAGCTTCAAATTCAAGCAGAAAGTGGATGATTATCCCCATATTATCAGTGTTGCTATTGTACTAGTGGGAATATCTACCCATGCCAGATATTTGTATGTTGCAGGGACACACAAATCCTTTTTCCTTTTCCCTTTGCTAGGATGCAGAACCCCTTCAGGAACCACCAAAGCTAGAGAGTATGAATGAAGCTTTCTGCTAGGAACCAGCTTGTTTCCTCTTTGCCCTATGACTCAAGTATGTGGTATTCTCAGAAACAGGGCCTTACAATCAAATTCTGGAGGGTAACCAAGAAAAATAATATCATGAAATCTCTTGGGAATCATGGGATCCCACAGATCAGCAACTCAAAACTAAATCTGGCAATGGGATTTTTCTTTGATAGAGTATATTATCTGGGAGAAGCATTATCCTCCCATAATAGACTAACTCTGTTTAAATTCTTTTTATATATGTACATGTGTGTGGTTTAAATGTTAATAGCCCCCATAGGCTCACATATTTGAATGTTTGGTTCTCAGTTGGTGGACTATTTAGGAAAGATTAGGAGATGTGGCTTCTCTCACTGGGAATGAGCTGTTTAGATGTATAAAAGCCCAAACAGGCAGTCTTTCCTTCTCACAGCCTCCTCCTTGTGGGTAGGATGTAAACTCTCAAGTACTGCTCTAATGCCATGTCTGTCTGCCTTCTCCATGCTACCCAACATGATGGTCATGGGCTCAACTTCTAAAATTGCAATTTTAAGTGTATTAAATGTTTTTAAATTAGTTAAATGTTTTCTTTATAAATTGCCTTGGTCATGATGTCTCCTTACAGTGATAGAATAGTAACTAAGATAATACATATGCCTTTCAGGAATCTAAAATGCAGTAGTAGATTTCTACAATGCCTTTCAAAGTCTTTAGATATCCCTCTCCATACTCCCTTTTCTGTATTGCACTTCGATTTCCCAACCAGTTTATTACTCCCTGTTCCATTATTGCTCTTGTACTCTTCATACAACTTGCATTCTATCCTCCTTCCCTTGAAATTTCACCTGACTTGTTTCATGATCTCTATGGGTACTCCACTTTAAAGCACATAACTAAATATTCTAAGCTAGCATGCTCAATTGAAAATGAATATGTAACATTAGTCTTTCTGCATTTACCTTACCTCATTCATAATTATTATATCCATCTTAATTAATTTTCCTGTGAATTTCATATTTTAATTTTGGTACATCTGAATTAAATCCATTTTGTGTATTCATTTTCATTATTGATTCA
Organism: Peromyscus melanophrys; assembly: GCA_902168415.1. Taxonomy (NCBI): domain Eukaryota; kingdom Metazoa; phylum Chordata; class Mammalia; order Rodentia; family Cricetidae; genus Peromyscus; species Peromyscus melanophrys. Next base: position 78,050 of record CABHPR010153036.1, read on the forward strand.
TTAGTTGGTAGATATGTACACAGATTCTATCCCCTGTCTATTAAGAATAGAGCAGTAATAAGCATGAATTAATGAGAATCTTACCAAAGAATTACAAGTCTTGTATAATGAAAACTTCAAGACAAAAGAGAAAGAAAGAAAAGAAGAAATTAAAAGACTTAAAGTCCTCCTATGTTAGTGGATTAATAATATAAATATTGTGAAATTAGCCTTTCAAGAAAAAGCAATCTATGTAGTCAATGCAATCCTCATCAAACTTTCTACTCATTTCTTCACAGTAATTTAAACAATAATCTAAAACTTTATAGGGAAACAAGAAAGACCACGCATAGTCACAGCACTGAGCAGTTAAAAAAATAAACTGCTGCCAATATCACCACCCTGAGTTTAACTTCTACTACAGAGCTATACTAATAACAGCATAGAACTGAAACAACAAGAGAGCAATGGGAAAGAACTTACAACTCCAATATAAGTATATCCCCCTACAGACACCTGGTTTTGACGAAGAAGCCAACAATATAAATTGGAGAAAGGATAGTATCATCAACAAATAATGCTTGTCAAACAGGAAAGGCAAATGATGGAAAATGAAACCAGACTCCTATTCTTTGCCTGTACAATATTCAACCTCACATGGATCTAAAACTTCAAATGAGGTCTGCTACCCAAATCTGTTAGAGGAGAAACTGGGGGAACATTTTATCTTATAGGCTCAGGAAAGGACTTTCCTAATAGGGCCCTGGCAGACCAGGCATGAAGGCCAACAATTGACGATTATGATTGCATGGAGCTAAACAGCTTTTCTACAGGAAAATATACCATACTTTCAGTGAAAAGGCTGCCTATAGATAAGAAAATTATCCTTACCAACTATACATCTCACAGAGGATTGGTGTCTAGAAAATAAAAAGAACTCAAAAACTTAAATACCAAGAAAATAAGCAACCCAGTTAAAGTAGGCATGTGAGACTAAAGAGTTCTTAAAAGAAGAAATATAAATGATTGAGGACATTTTAAAATTGAATAACATCTGGAATCTTCTAGGAAATGCACATTAAAAATAATTTGAAGTTTCATCTTAGCACAATCAGTATGGCTAACATGAAGGAAGGAAAGAAAGAAAGAAAGAAAGAAAGAAAGAAAGAAAGAAAGAAAGAAAGAAAGAAAGAAAGAAAGAAAGAAGGGAGGGAGGGAGGGAGAGAGGAAGGGAGGGAAGAAAGAAGGAAGAAAGAAAGAAAAGAAAGAAAGAAAGAAAAGAAAGAAAGAAAGAAAGAA